>PQXK01000089.1:0-140995 GCA_004786245.1 Botrytis hyacinthi | reverse complement strand
TGGGGTGCGGGACATTTTTTGGGTGGGGGGCGGGGGAGATTGGGGATTGGGACTTTGGTGTGTGGAAGAGAAGGATTGAGGAAGTTGGAGAGCTAGGGAGGTGTTTCTATGTGGATATGTGGAAAGGTAAATCTAATTACCAACAACTCATCGCGGTCATTCGGCCGTGACTTTGGATGTTGGGGCTCGAGACCAGGAGGCCGCGCTGATGTACGGCCATCCTATCTCTGAGAAAGAATGTCGAGGTCTACGGTTGTGGATTTGGTTGAGAGGGCCGGGTTGGGGATTTTACGAGAGTTTGCTGTTGTTGTGTTTGGAGATTGTTTTTGTGTGTGTTTTGTGTGTGTTTTGTTTGGTGATATGATATGATATAATGGTCGGGTTGGATGGGAGTGGATGGGAATTGGGAATCGGGGGGCTAGGAGTGTTGGATTTATGGGATAGTGCTGTGGGATTGAGGTAGATGAGGTAGATGGGAATATGTAGAGGGAGGACGAGGCAGGGAGGGATCTTCATTGTAGGTTTGCTTATGTGAATTGGCTGTAAAGATTGAGTCTGGGACTTCCCCCCTTTCGCTAATATCGACATGCTGTAATCTTTAATTCGAAGTGACAGGTAGATTTTTAGCTGAGCTGAAATTCGATCTCTTCTTTGCGGATCTTGGGAAGAGCTGGAGTATATCTCTGCTGGATACTCGTCAGCTTACCTAGATACATGATAGATAGATGTTCTTCGAGTACTTGATGGAATGAAGCGATGAAATCAGGATCAGGGTGTCCAATAGTCCGGGCTGCAATCCACAATGGAGATTATCAAATGCCTAAACTATCTAGAACAATCAAATTATCTGAGATATTGAATTCGATTGGAAGATGGAACTAATTCCAATGTTCTAATTGCTTTTAGATATTCAAACCCTTCTATCGTTAAACTGTAGTTTGGACTATTAGGTACTCTGTGATGGATTACAGACACCATACACTATTTCCTTTTCTTGAACCACAGATGTGAATCAGATGCACCAATTATAATTGAATACCCCAAAACGGATATCTAATTCCAAGAGCCTTATAGTGCATCCGGCATTGCTCTCGATCAGTCGTAAGATTTTCAATAAATCACTCTAAAGATAAGATTTCCAGCCCGTGCACTCCAATTAGCTCCGGGTATTTAGTTCACATCCACGCAGGGTATTAATACCCGTAACCACTCAAATCATCTCATCCCCAAGCGCCATCGATATCATTTTCTTCCCATTTCCTAATTCTCTCTAGTTCTCATTCTTCACCCCCCAAAAAGCTTCATCCCCGCACTTTCATTGGTTCTATCCTCCATACCTCACTCAACCTTTCACATCGGCATGCAGGCTCAGCGCTTAAATCAGCTCTTCGTGATAATTTCTCATTGGAAGGTGGAATTCTTTTCACCCCTCCTTCACACCTCCCTTGTACACCCACCCAGAATGTGCCTCTCCGTTATATTAATAAATCATGGATGGCCAGCCGTTCGTAAGCTCGTTAATGAAGATTTCTATCCTCTGGGAACTTGAAGAGACGTCGTTCTGATTTCTCCATCTTTCGATGCCTGTTCCATATCGACGGTGCATAATATAATTACATTATTTGATCGCTGGCGATTGACTCATATATCATTACGCACATATTGCACGAAATATCTCCATCTATCCAGCTTATTCTCGCATCACGATATCCCTACGTCCTACCTCCCGATCCATCCGCGATATTCAATATATTCATCATGGTTTTCGGATGTTTTTCTTCACCTATCATGAAGCGGAAATGGAAGTTTCCCAAGGTTATCATCTGGCTTAATGTAATCGAACTCGCGGGCACCGTCGCAGCACTCATCATGTTCGGTATCGCAGATCCAGATCTATATCGAACGAAAATGTGGCAAATCGGTTATGATCATGGATTTAACAGTAGCCCGGATGAGATTTTATATGCGTATGCGAATTATCGTCCGTTGCCAAAGATTGCTTTTGTTTGGAGTCAGACGTGAGTTTTATTTCCTTCATTGGAGGATGTTTAAGATGAGAGAGTATGTTGAGAAGAATTCAAGCTGATGTCGTACTTTAAATATAGATTACAAAACTTCAATATTGCAATCTCGGTTCTTTCTATGTTCATCCAACTTTGCAAAGTTGTCATGTTCATTATGCATGTTTGGTATCCTCTTCTCTCGACTATTATAAATGGACTTCTTACAGTCTGCTGGATTGTCAGTATATACGGACAAGCCGGACCAGATCATACGGATCCAGAACATCCAAGTAATGTGGCTTGGTATGTTGCGAAGAGTTGTTCATATGCTGCACCCAGCGGAAATGAACATTATTGTCAAATGGCAAAGGGAACTTTTGCTGTTACGATATTTATGATGTATGTCATTAGTTTTTGAATTATATTTCCTAAGAATCCAAAACTTACAAATTAACAGGATCGTCTTTCTCGCAAACACAATTCTCGGTATTCACTCTCTAATTCCTTCGCGCCTCGAACGTTCAGTCAATGCACTCGATCTCGAAGATAATATCGAAACATCTACCAAAGTGGGCAAGAGAGTAAAGACAACAGATTCTCCGGATTCAGATACACAATGGGAGATGCAGAATATGCAACAAAGTATGGATCCTTCCAAACAACCTTTTACACCAAGAACTTTGGCTTTCAAATCTTTGGATCGACAGTTACCTTTGAGGGCTACTTCGGCACCGAGATTTGCGTAAATATTGTTGTGGATTTGGGTAGGGAGTTGGAAATTTGATTTATTGGGGATGGGGTGATCTTTTTACAATTGCCTAATTGAAAGGCATCATGTGGGAGGCAAATAAGACTGCAATTTCGGGACGAATTTGTTCCATGAATTGGGCCGGCCAGAAAATGGACCGGCGAGAAGAAAACACAAGCAAGAATCGGTACGGAGGAGCGAGCATCGATTGAGATACCATGGGAATGAGAAGGAATTCGTATAATGTGTTTTAATTTTCACGAGATACTGGGTTCTTGTTTTTTGCTTCTATGTTTATATCATTTGGGTAGTTTGATAGGTGGTATCCTACCAATGTTCAGGTTATGAGATTTCTGATTCAATACTTAAAGGATCGCAGTGTGGTAGTTTTGAGTATTGTGAATTGTGATTGCGATTTGAATCGTGAAAGTTTGAAGGATGATGGAAATTGTGATGGTTATGGTGTAAGGGCACAAGGACATGTTCAAGAATTATTCCAATATGTAAGCGTCGTAATGGTAGATGTGAGATATTTCAATTACATAATCTGACCAATACGATTGATGGATCTGAAATATTTCAGACTAGTAGTTTGGCGGACCAATGTAATCGATGGATCCCAAATATTTCGAAATATTTCGATTATGTAAGACTGGCAAGCCAATTGGAGGAGTGGATTTGAGATATTGCAACCCATCACTATGATCAATCACCCTTTGCCTAGGTAGTAGGTACTTCAATTGTAATTAGGGTGGTTGATGATGTGAGGTGGGTAGGTGGGTAGGTGGGTAGGTAGGTAGTTAGGTAGGTATGGATTTCTTCGAAGAGGTGAGAAGATGATTGTTTTGTGGTGGGTATGGAATTATGGGAGGGGTGAGGGGGGAGTGTGAGGAGGGAGTAAGGGGTAAGGAGTAAGGAGAATGAATGAGTGAGTCGGTGAGATCAAGATGGAGAGGAAGGAGGGGGGTTGAAATTGAGGAAGCATAATGAAGATGAAGGGGTGGCGAAATGTAGGGGAGAAGAAGAAAAGTAGGTGAATGGGAACGGGGAATGGAGAATGAAGGGTGAAAAGAGAAAGGGGAGTTATATTTTGAAAATTTATTGTGGAATGGGTGGTGGCTTGTGATGGGACTGTGATACGAGGGTTGAAATCGAGATTTCGATAGATGGTAAGGGTTGTTTGAATGATGTGTTATGTTTGAAGGATGGGGAGATGGTGACGGTGATGGAGATGGAGATGGAGAGTCGAGTGTCCCATTACCCGGACTTTTGGATATCCTACGTGAGAATTGAGTAATATGGATTGGATTTGTAGAGATGAGGTTTCATGGGAAACCCCAAGGAGTGAGATAGGGGGATGGTGAGAAGGTGAGAGGGAATAGATATAGGTGGATGGAGATGGGAGAGAGCCTCGGGGCGGAGTAGGCTGATGATTTGATGTAGGTTATTGGAGTTGGAGGATTGGGGAGGAGTGGCTGGATATTCATTCAAGTGTGTGTTTTTCTTGCTCATGTAGTGTATGAGTGGAGAACTGAAGATTTGATGGTTAATGGGTAATGGTTGTGGTGAGTACGAGGGTGTGTCTGAAAATGCGAGGTTGGCTGAGATGACGGGTATGGTTTGCTAGCTTGGGATTGAGCCTTGGTGGTAGAGATAGCAGGGACAAGGCAGGAGATTTTGTTTGAGAAAGAAACAGAGGAGGTAGGAATAAAAAGATTTAGGGAATGGGGAAGAAATCGGCGGGGGGTGTGGGAACAGAAGGGGTTTGGAAAAGAGCGACAGGACAGCGGGGAACTCAAGGATTTAAGAAAAGTAGAGGAGGATGAAGTGAGAACGATAGAAGAGATGGAATATACAATGAAGAGAGGGGAATGAGGGGGATGGATAAGCAGAATTGGATTCATGATGGAAATGAGAAATTTACTTGTATGAGAATGCTCTGGGTGTATGGAAGAGGTGGTTGAGTTGGAGATCATGATCATGATGATGTTCTTTACAATGGTCTTCTTGCAAGCTTAAGTACAATATTTCTAGTTAATATAAGTTCCAAGAAGACGGGATCGATATACCTCGGTTAAACCACAAGGAGAAGAGGAGAAGGGGAAGGGAGTCAAATCAAGTCAAAAAGAAAATTAAACGGACAAGTATAACCACGAGTACGCAGAAGTATAACCAAGACCAAAGCAATAGCATGAAAGCTCACGAGATTCATGATGAATCATATAGAATGTTATGTTACTACATATTTAAGTCGAAAGGATGCAAGAAGGCAAAATATCTCGATATGAGTATTATTGTGGATTTACCTCACGCCGAGCTCTCAGAATGTGTTGGATCGAACTTCGAAGGGTCTTGGAAAATAGATGTGTGATATCTTTTCGAAGTTCATGGAGGGCTCTTGCTGTACGGTTACAGTGCGGATGGGGTAGAAAGGTAGATAGGTAGGTAGTTAGGTCGTCAATATTTAAAGTTCACAATACATCACCTCGTATCACATCACCAATCAACCACACAAACGCCATTTTCATCATCTTGTAAAATTTGAATTCAATTTAATTCAATGCACTGCAACGCAGCATATGCATCTATTAAGGTAAAGAAACAAATCAGAAAGGAAGGAAGAAAGAAAGAAAGAAAGAATCCGCCTCAAAGAGTGGAATCAAAAAGAAGTGAAAACTGTCTCCCCCCCCCACATCATCCAGAATTTCGACAAGAGAAATGAAGTAAACCAACGCCAATAACTTAATACCAGCAAGTGATCAAGTAGGTTTAAACTCCTCTCTATGCATCGTGTTGGGATTACGAATTTTCCACACGCAACGAATAGAAAACCAGAGGTAGAAGAGGAGAACAAATGACAGTAACTTAATACCAGCAATTTTGCTCTCTTTCTTTCTTTCTCTCTCTATCTATTCCCAATCCCAATCCCTCCCCACAAGCTCCTTCCCACCCAGCAAGGCATCAAAAAGTAAAAGAGTAAACCAAAGCAACGCCAATGAATTAATATCAGCAAGCAAGTAAATTTCAACTCTTTTCCTATGCTCCAAACTCCCAACTCCATCGATGTGCGTATGTGTAAGTGTATCTATCAAAGCATCTATTTTTCAAAAATAAAATAGAGTAAATGGAAGTGAAATAGAATAAAATGAAATGAAAATCTGATCAAGGAAATAAATGATTGAATAGATGTAGATCTTCGCTCCTCCACGGATTGAGATATCTGTGCTGTAGTGTAGATATCTAATTAGAAGTGAAATGTATTATGATGTATCGTATCGTATCACATCATATCGTATCGTATTGTATCGCATAAAGCATCTCTTTTTGAGAGGGCAAAAAGAAAGGAAAAGAAATGAAGAGAAATAAATGAACCAAAGTAAAAGTATCAGTGTGTAAATGCCTTCAGCTAGCGAGAAGAGCTTGCTTTAGCTAGGTTGTTGTGTAAGTATCGTTGTCGATTCGTGTTCCAGAAGTGGCTTTGTTGAAATCGATGTCGATGTTGTTGGAGTCTAGTCGAGATGAAAGAGTTCATTGGGGGTGATATCGTAATTCCCTTCTTCAGTGTTATGAATCGAGAACTCTTTTGTCCGACCTGAGAATTGGATGCTGGGAGAAAAGATGGGAAATATATGCTTGTTGGGATGTAGGATATGTGTGACATTTCGTATCCGAAGCGCATCATTGATGAATGAAGAGATGGATGGGATCAAAGCAAAGCAATAAACCCAGCACCATCAATCCCATCAAAGATCCAAAGCCAATTACCAATGACCCCTAAAGGTAGCCGGTACACCATGTCCATTAATCCGATCTACCCGGAAAGAATCCCATTCGCTATCTTTTCTTCCACTCTCAATCCACAACTTATCCTGGACCGTCGCCGCACGAATTCCATACGCGCCTCTTCTTCCCAAAGCCTGACTACTAATTGGTTTCTGCACCTCATCGATTTCATGAAAGATATCATGAGCCTCATCAAATCTTCTCTTATCCTGTAGTGACCGAGCTAAACCTCTGATTCTGCTGCCTTGAGGTGTACTCTTGAAAGCGCTGAGAAATTTGCCTATATCGTTGGTATTCCATTTTCCCGGATGTCTGGGATCATTGGAGGTGCGCTCCCAGCACCATGCTTTGATGATGGTCAATTTTTCTAATTTGTAGTGTTCGTTTTCCTGATTTAAGTATTGGACTAATTTGCAGGCTTGACAGACTGGTTGGTCGATGGGATCGAGTTTGTATCGTCGGATCATTTGGTAGGAGAACCAGACTCCGGGGAGGAGATGTCCACAATGACAACACATGAAACCTTCTGCCATCCTAGAGAAATAATGCTGTTAGTTTGATGATATATGAAGGATGTGGATGCCCAAAGAAAGAAAGTGATAGCATACCATTTCACACCCTCGGTTTTATTTGCAATACCTTTTCCTTTCAAAGCCTTGTGATATTTCTCAATCCTGCCACCAAAATCTCCATATGCAACACGGGCGATAACATGATCGACTGTTACGTCATCATCCATCAGGATTTTGAGAGTTTCCTCTACCAACATACAAGGCGACTTATCCAACCATTGTCTAAACATGGTATGTTTAGAAACAAAATCGATACCCTGAGCTCTTGCCTGACGAAGAAGACTGTGAACTTCCTGCCAGATTGCAATCCGAATATCAGCAACATGCATACCAGGATCATCCCATGTAACACCATATGAATACTCTCCCCCTAATCTTCTCTCTCCTTTCTGATCACCTGCTTGATGGAAAGGATGAGGACCAACATGGTATACTGGATAAAAATCTAAATCGACTTGGTGTTCGCAACCTTGAAGACGGTCTCGCGTGATGATGTTGAGGAGTTCGATACCATCACCGAGATGAATCAATTCACAGTTGTAAATACCGAGAGTTTTGAGCTTGCGGATTTCAGGAATGACTAAGGCGAGAATGTGGGTGGTGAGGAAGGGAATGTGATGTAACTGGATATTTTGAAGAAATTCGCTGAAGTTATGCATAGCCATACCTGATCAGAGTATATTAGTAATTGGATTCGATTTGAACAAGAGAGGGAAGAAAAGAACTTACACATCTTGTTCAAGTTCTTGATTTGAGTAACATAATTGATAGGATCTGTGTCCCTGGTAGGTGTGACCACAACAACTGAAGATGCTCTACCATCGAATTCATTCCCCTCTATCGGTGCATCGCAGCCTTCGAAACAACCTCCAGTCATATCCCAAATGCCCTGTAAGTATCAATCAGCCATGTACCTAGTGCATTAACGATAAGATAAACCAAAACTTACAGTAATAGCCATCGCAACTTCCCATGATCTCTGACTAGTTCGACAAAGGGCAGAAGCATTGCTATGGTTCTCCCAAATAAATTTGAGAAGAATGGCATCGATACCTTCTATTTGAAGTACTTTGATCAATGTACTTTGCGCTTGATTATGCTTTGGATGCTTGAACACATTTTCCCTCCAGTTGAAAACAAATGGTCCCTAAATTATGTAGTCAGAATAGACTCGTCATGAACAGTGGAAGGAGTGGATAGATATCATACCAATGAAGCCACCTTCTTAAATCTATCTTTTTCACCCGTGAAAGGCCAGTTAACCAAATTGGGAAAAGGCTCTGGTTCTGTGACTACCGGTCCATCGTCCCAGGCATTTGCTGCAATAGTATCTTTCTCAGAAACTACCGTAGGTTGAATACCCCAGTCAAGGTTTGCAACATTATTAGAATTTTCCTGTTCGGGAGGAGTTGGAAATGCAACATTAGTTGGTACTGTATTCCAAGGATTCTTCCTAGCTGGCGGACTTGTCACATTAGCAGAAACTGCAACATCTGGATTTGGAGGAGCCGCCTGTGTGAGGATTGTAATTGCTCTCTTTTGGGTGCACCATGGAACCTCAACTGATTTGAGTGCAGGATTGATGGCATATGCAGGGAGCGTAGACCATTTTGCATTTTCGGGTACAGTAGACCATGCGGCTGGATCCAGATCAGAAGGAACCTGGAAATTGGCGGTGCCAGGAAGAGGAGGATGTTCCCAAATGGATCCTCTGGCAGGTACAGAATTATTGGTGTAATATCTCAAAACGAATTTATTTGAAGAGGAACGCTGAGCAAATGCCGTCTCAGTGGGATTGTCAATTGTCTCTGCAGGATTTTTCTTGGCAGTGTTTGCAGATTTATCACCAGCTTGTGATCTTTGATGATCCAGAGAAGGCCAGATCCGTGTATTTGTTTCATTAGGAACTTTAGGAACTTCAGGGACGAATTTTACTGGGGCTTGCGTCCAGATTGGTCCTTTCTTCGAAGTAGGTGTTGCATATGTAGTCCATTGACCACCATGTTGACCCTCATTGGCCTTGGCTTTGGGTTTATTCTTGTTACCCATAATAAATGGTGTATCAAAGATCTAGTAAAAGTTAGAATAGAGCTTTCATGAATGGATAATGGTGTCGGTGCCGATGGCCGAAGATAAAAATCAGTGGAAGGGAGGTATAGCACATGACGAAACCCGGGAAATGGCCAATGTGACCGAAAGAAAATAAGGGGCAGTGTTTTCGAAAAACAAACAAGCTCCATCAAGGACTTACAGGTATTTGACTATTCAATCTATGCAATGCAAAGAATTCTTAAATAGAATAGCAAGATATAATTGAGATATCAAGCAAATGCAGTCAGAATAATTGAAGCTATGAACATAAATGGTGCCTGCTTGGTTTGGCACAGCCTGGAAGTCGTGTTAGCATTAAAACTACACAGTGGAGAACATCCCCTAAAAGGTGAAGTGCGGGGTAATGATGACGGAAATGGTTCGAGGATGGAAATTTTGAACAAGCTATAAAACTAGGGGCTTTGGAGGAGGGTGCGACTTTCTGGATGGAAAGAGGAAGAGCATATTTTGGAGATGGGTCTGTGAGGGTATACCGAAAGAATACTTACAGATCTTCATGTACTTCGAAATCCCCTTTTAAGAAATAAAAGCGTCACTTGTGAAGAAGATACTTTGAATTCTTTATGACTCAAAATGACAAGCCTTATCCGAGGTCTGTCAAAGAAAAAGAGGTCAAGGGAAGAAAGAGGGATGTCTCAAAATTAGAGGTAAAAGACGGCGTACGTCTTTAAGATACCTAGAAAAGGAGATAGTAAATGCAAGAGTGCAAAGAATCAATAGCAAAGTAAACTTGTAAAGATCAAGAAACTATCAAGTAGGGCGTGGATGAAAGTTAGGGGGTCCGGTTCGGATTCGAGATGGAAGATGGAAGATGGAAGGATGGGAGATAGAGGTGGAAAGAAGAGGATGTATAGAAGGCTCAGAAGAAGATAAGGGTCCAGGTCAAGAAGAATCAAATATCATGCTTCAAACCACCGGGGTCATTCGGACATGAAATCCGGGGTTATCTATTTATGGAACAAGAGAAAGCGGGGTTGAATGGTAAGATATCCACTGTGCGACGACGAGGTGGATATTTGCAGTGAATGTTGTTGACTGTGAATCATATTTGAAGAATTAGTGAATGCTGAATCAGGTAGCGACGATTCTAGTTGTCCTATGTTGCAATGTGAAAGAAAAGTAGATAATGTCCAAATATGTTTATTATATGTTGATTTACTAACAAGTTGAAGCAGAGAACCAGGCGGATTTTAATGACTGCTCCTCAAGTGTTCATACCCGCCAAAAAAATCCATTGTCATCTCACATGAACTTAGGGGGCACTTGAAGTATACAATCCAGTATCAGGAAGTGCAGTTCAAGGCTTGGAAAACATGTGCTTACTGCTAGCTTGATTTGAGTCCTCAATTCCAGAAAAGACATTCCATTTGACTTCAAGATCCTTCACTGAAATTGCTGTTTTCTCCCGAATTCCTGATCGAGATCAAGTAGTTTTTTCACGTCAGCCACATGTAAAGTTCGACAAGAAGATTCACTAGATGTTCAGAAGTGACATTAGAATCTCCCTTCTCCTGTCAATACTAGGTAGGTACTGCAAATTCTTTCCTTAGAACAAGATTCACGGTCTCGAACCTTCGAGAAGTCAAGATTTTATAACACAAATGAGATATGCACTCATAACATCCATCTCGAGATAGAAGGATTGACTTGAATGACATCGTCAGGATAATGATGGCCATGAAGCCTCCCATAAATACCAACTCCTTGAACAATGGAAAGGCTTGACTGCTTACAGAAGTGAATTGGTGAAGCAAAATGTGATTCACACAACATGGACACTTTACAGGTGATTTAACAAAAATACATGCTTCATATAACAAACAAATAAACAAACCCCAAAGAAACACCCCAGACCAGTGGAGAGCATTAGACATCAAGGAAATCAATACAGCAACTCAGTGATCGCTACCAGCAACTTCACACCACCAACAACTTCTGTCCACAAGAACCCCATTCCAAACAGTCGAAAAACAAAAGAACATCAATTCCATCCATAGCAACACCATACTAAAAACAAACCTGACAAGAATTCTCACTCGTACAACTCTTTAACAGTAACCAACAGAGAAGATCTCATCTTGATTTATATCAAGGATATGAAAATGAAGTTCAGTTGCGCAACTTTCAGAAATGCCATGGAGTATGTATGGTCTTGTCAACACCAGACGAGGGTTTTTGAAAACGTCATGAAATAAGGGCAGTGATGACAGCGACAGTAATCAATATGCAAATTATCTTGATAAAAACATCTCTCTTATGAAGTATTCGAAAACTGGGCTTTAAAGCAATTACAATATAGATGGCAGCAATAGCAATAGCAACAGCAATAGCAAAAACAAAAATAAATTGATCTCATCAGCATCAAAAAACAAAACAAAAAACACATAAACTCAAGCAAAAATAAACCTCACCATCCCAAACCATCAAATCTTCTTCCTCCAATCAACCCCCCATTCCTATATTTGCAGTACATGAGCGGTGAGTAATCACCTGCCTACCTTTTCCCTTTCCCATTTCCCATTCGTCGCGGATCACATCGCGCAAAGCGAAGGCAAGCGACCAAAAAGTGATTGAAGTGCGATGATGCAACACTTTGCCAGAAACTCTCGGCATTGCGTTTTTACATGGATCAGCCATCCCATTTCCCTCAAACCACATGTGTGGTTGACATTCATTCGACCTATCAAGAATTTTGGAAGCGCGCCAGGGGTGTGCACACCGCGTGTTGAAGATACCTTCCTACCGTACTGTGAATCAACTTGCTTGACACAACCTTGATAAACGTTTTTGGTCATTCGCGAGTGCGAGGTTTGCTGGATGCGGATCGAGAGGTTAGTTGGGTGTACTTTGGGTAGGTGGGAAAGAGGAGGAATGAATGATGTTGATTCATATCTGAGTCATGTTACCCCTCGGTGTACATCTGTGGTGTTGCGATTGGGTAAGGCCCCCGCCTAGGAGAATATCAAAATCGACCCCTCCTTGAGGAAAATTGGCTAGGCATTCCTAGATGGTTGAAGGAGGAGATTCTTGGATCGTGTGGTGTGGATGTAGAAATTGGATTTTCCGATACCTCAGGTGAGAGATTGCAAAAGATCGAGGCCAAGGTGAAAGGAAATGGGGCGGTGGGTGGAATAAGGTTGGTTGGTGGATGTGGGAGGCGATAAAACCTTATCGTCGTGTGACTGACTCTTGAGATGGAATGATGTGAGATTTTTGAGAGGAATAGGATGTTTGTTATGTTATTGTTCATTCTTCGAATGTATGGTACCTGAGTAGTATTTGGAGGAAGTCAATTGAGTCTTTCTTTGAGGTATACTGGATGATTAGCTTCATGATATCTATACGCATCAAGGTTGTCGTTAGAGTCAATGTAGTAGTAGCTTTCTCTTTCTGTTGTTCTTTCAAGGGTAACAATACTCGTAGATTGATCTCGATATACAAACCTTCCTTTGACCTCTGTTCTATTCCTCCATACCTGCCGACTTATTGTCTAGTCAGTACCTCCTCCATCAATAAAACAAAATAGTAACAAATCGATTGATCCCTTCCCTTTCGATGATCAGACGACATTTCCAAGATCTTATGTACCTAAGTATGTACCACACATGTGCACACATGTCGGTAAATGAGATAAAATATCTGAGCAAACTCATGCTGATGCTCCACAGCAAAGTTCCACACGAATTTAGTTCATGATGTGGGCACCAACAAACACTATAATTTTACGGTAGCTCAATGAGTAGTGAAACCCTTCCGAAATGGTCTTGGACGGACCAATAGTTATATTTTAGTGGTATGTAGGGAAATTGGGGTTTGAGGGTTGTCAAAATTTACGAGTGCTAGGGACAGTAGACTGCAGTAGGAGAAAGTTTGGATGATGTCTGAGGGTTTATTTTGAGGGTTTATCTTGAGGGCTTGTTCTGAGGGTTTATTCTGAGTCTGAGAGTTTGTGTTCTAGAAGATGACAGGAGAGGAGAGAGAGAATAGAGTGAAAGCAAGAAGAAGAGGCAATTTGAATCATTCCTGTAAACCAATCAAGGTATGAAGCCGAGAAGGTTTTAATGCATTTGAGTTGCATGAAATCCTATGTCATACTTTCTACTCTATATACCTAATGAATGATCATGATGCTACCTCCCCAGGCAGATGGATATACATTGAATCCTAGTAAACTCAATCATCAATTGTCCATATGGAGATACATATATACCTACTTCAATGTTATCACGAATCACCAAGACTCTCCTCAAAACCAAAAGAGGGACAAACATCAAATATCAAAGTCAAAAATCAAAAATAGTTCTGGAGATGGGATAAACCGACACCTTTCAAACTTTCAAAATTTCACACTTGTTGTTCACATGGTCAGAACGCCAACCGCCAACGCCCTCGCCTTTCAAGCTTAGAGCACAAAAATAACAATGCTTCCTCCTATTTGCTGTGCTCCATTCTTTCCATTTCCCATATCTTTTCTCATGGCCCCCTGGTACCGTTTGAGCGTTTGTCGTGCAATGACCCTCTCTTCCTCTCTAGTGTCTCTTCTCCCCCCTATTCATATGTGACTTGGTATATCAGAGAAGGCTGTATATTGCCAAAATGGCTTATGGTACTCTGCTGCAGTCGGTATGTTGTCATACGTATATATATAGAAGAGAGAGAGAGAGAGAAGATATGCGACTTTCCCTAAGAAAGTAATATTCCTTGTATACATTACTATCCCATGAGGTTGAGAAGTCGAAATGTTCGGGACATCATCCAAGTAGTATGTTTTTTTTTGAGTGGACGGTCAAATCAAATGTTCATCCCTGACCATGGTTAGGAGATAAGAAAAGCTTTGATGGTTAGAATTGGTCTGTGTTGAATATATTCAATGATATTCAAGAATCAATCATCAATCATCATTCGAACCCCATTTTTAATTTGGGATCTGTTCAACATTTTTATCTCCCTTTGATTTGAATATGGATGTGAAGGAAAAGGATAGGTTGTGGGAAAAGGAGTGGCGGGTGTGTGTTTCGCATAGCAATATGAGTGCTGCGATGCGAGTCCATTCAAGTTGTCAAGAGATAGAGAAGCTTCCCGCTCCTCGCATATCATTCATATCTATCGATCCATTCTACATTGTCCTGCATGCATGTTGTGTTGCATAGGTACTGATGATATGAATAGATTGGATTGGATTGCCACTAGAGCCACACATCCAACACAACATCGGCATTCAAGTAAGACTAAAGCAAGATCGCCCTACCTATTGATCATGCGAGCATCAATCCCCTGTGAAAAAACCGTATGTGCCGATACGGCTTGCCTTAAAAGGGTAGAGGATCGGATATTCCTGATCGAGTGATGGGATGATATAAAAATGATTTGTTATGGCGTGTTTACGATAGAGAGTGATGTTGGGATGTTTGATGTATGATGTATGATGCATGTATGATGTTTCGATGCTTACAATAAACAATATAAAAATTTGAGAGGTAGATAGAGATGATGAAACTGGAGAAGACATTTTAAGATTTTGACAGGTTGTAAAGGTTCGGTGTAACATGGAAGGAAATGAATGGTCTTCCTGATATTTTCTGGTGGTGGAGGATTTGGGGGGATATTATGTTGCCCACTATTTGAGTTGTCGATGAAACTCTTTATGCGCCGGTATAATTTATATATTACATCTACACCACACACCACACACCAGGCCACTGTACACACTTCGTACATCATCGATGGATGGGTTGAATGGTGGAGTGATATTGAGAAGTGCCCAGTGATTAATGAACGTGCCGTTAAAGTTTGGAAGGATACGGAATATAAAACATCGGAATTGATAGATTTATCGTATTCTGGATTCGAGATGGTGGATCGGTAGGTCGGTAGGGGGTGGCATGGAACATTTGATAGAAGAGACGGGTATTCATAATCAGGAGAGGGGAGTGGGATGGGTGGCAGTCAGTTTTCAATATAACATGTTTTCTATGGAGTCAGTGTGGTCATCGGAAAGTTAATTGATTCATCTGAACACTACTGGTATGCCATCCATCAATCCATGGGAATCATATCATTGTTCCCATTTGTTCGTTCATTTGAAGGTTTGAGGGATGGAAGATCAAAAGGAATCCACATGAAAAGTTCCAGACCCATTTTATATAGCCGGGGTTAATGCAAGAGGATCAAATAAGGGATGAGAGTATTGAGAGAGGGAGGGAGAGGGCGGAACGAGGAAGAGGAAGAGAGAGAGAGAGAGGGATAGAAGAGAGAGAGAGACAGGAGGGGAATGAGAAATGAGAAGATTCGAGAAGGAGAAGGAGAAGGAGGAGGAGAAGGTAAGAAATGGGTATAGATACCTACCTAGTACTGAGTGACTGTAGGTATTTTTATCAACATTGGATTGAAGATTACGTAGAAGTACCTAATGAAACATACCTACTTGGTTGTACTGAGACTGACTGACTGACTGACAGACAGACTGACTGATTAGATGACTGTATTGGAGATTACATACGCATCAAGTACTCCTTTTACTAATGCATCCTTTTGAAAGAATGAAACTAAGATTAAATGGCAGGAGGAGGTAAATATGACATAGATGATAGATGATGTTCATCAGTAGTATGTATCTATACATAATAAGTGTCTTCACTGAGTCTACCTACCTAGTATGTATTCAAATAATGGATATTACATAATCGATGAATCATGAATGAGTGCGTCTTGTAGTGTAGAGTCCAGTGTCCTAATAATAGGTAAGTAGGTATATGGTGTGAATCATTTCATGTATCTATCTATTCCTGTCGATAGCTAGTTCGTAGGTAGGTACCTAGGTAAACCTCTCTTTACTTGAATATCATGCATGCTTCACTCCTCACTTCTTATTCCTCACTTACTTATTCCCTTATTCCCTTATTCCCTTATTCTCTTATTCTTCTTCCCCCATTCCCTCATTCCCTCATCACTGACTCATCCATCCACCACACACACTGAGATATTCACGCTTCTCTCGCATTCACTCCATACAGACCTCCTACCCAATCTGCGGTTGATGATAATACGGTACTTCATTTCTTTCATCTTCATAGTCTGCTTTTTTTGTGGATCCTTATTAGCCCTTCACGCCTTAAAGTGGACCCAAATGGTCCCTGCACTCTTCAATAAACCCACTCCACCCTCAGATAGTCTCTTCTAGCCTATAGCCTTAAAGTAGTTACCGTGCCTACCTCCTACCTCATTTCGCTAGTCCGCTAGCTTTAACGCCCTTGCAAAGTCATGGTACCTAAGTATTAAAATGGTATTAAAGTAATAAAAGTAAATCTGCCCATGACCATATTAGAAAGGAAAAAAATTTCTCTTTTCTCTTTACTTCCCTTCCTTCTTTCCTCACACTTTGTCACCTTATTTATCTTAATAAACCTTCTTGCCACATCTTCTTGTATTTCAAAGAATTTCCTCTTTGTTTACTTCAGATACTTTAAATCAGATCGAGGAACTTACGCCATCCATACCGTCAAGTTCTCCTTATCATCTATCTATCTATCATAATAATAAACCGGATATTTGATTCATTTGATTCGCTTTTTATTTCAAAATGTCTGATATTCAAAAGCCTGTCGTCGAGGAGCCAGTCGTTGCTGCTCCCGCTCCAGTAACCACCACTACTGAAGCTCCAGTTGTTGAGCCTGTCGTCGAGCCAAAGGTCGAGGAACCAGTTGCTGCAACTGAACCAGTCACCGAAACTCCAGCAGTTGTTGAGGAGCCAACTACAGAGGCTGTCACTGAGGCTGCACCAGCTGCTAAGGAGGTTACACCTGTTGAGGAGGGAATTTTGGGTTACAAGGGTCCAGGTTTACTCAAGTAAGTTACTGCTCACCAAAAATATGATTTATATCTTCATTTTGGAAGAGGCGCATTTGATTCTCCATCGTCTGTGCCTACTTCTAAAGGTTACAAGATGACCTCGAATTTGATCAATATATTTTATGGATGAATACTAACATATTACCTTTACAGGAGCTTCATTTTCCAAAAGAAGCATTTCTGGTTCGGATCTGAGCCAGTTGAACACAAGAACCTCTCTAGCTACCTCCGTGGTGAGAAGCCAGATGTCGGCAACCACAATGCTGCCTGGTCATCCCACACTGGAAAGGGCCTCTTGTTCTTCAGCAAGAAGTCCAGCGACAAGGCCAGCCCAGCTGGTATCTTGAACTTGGTAAGTCGATCATCCTAGCTTCATTCCGGATGAAATCCCTCTAACATGTGTTCCTACAGTCCGAAGCTTCTGATGTCTCCGAAGATGGCACTGTCGACTTCTTCTTCACCATCCACGGCCACAAGCACACCTTCCAAGCTGCCAACCTCGCCGAACGTGATAACTGGGTTGCTACCTTGAAGGTCAAGGTCGCAGAGGCTAAGGAAATCGCCGAATCTGTCAAGGAGAGTGAGACTTACAAGACCAGCCACGCTGCCTTGGTCAAGCCATTCTCTGGTGCCGCCACCCCAAAGAAGGAGGCAAAGGAAGAGAAGAAAGAAGAGAAGGCTGAAATCAAGGCCGAGAAGAAGGAAGAAAAGGCAGAGGCAAAGGAGGCCAAGGAAGAACAAAAAGAGGAGCAAGCTGAAGCCAAGGCTGAGGCAAAGGAAGAGAAGAAGGAGGAGAAGGCTGAACTCAAGGTTGAGAAGAAGGATCGCAAGAGCCGTTCTGCTTCTCGCAAGGGTGATAAGCGTACTTCCATCTTCGGTGCCATCCCAGGTTTCGGAAAGAAGGAAGAGAAGACTGAGGCAGCAAAGGAGGCACCAAAGGATGAAGTTGTTGCTTCTCCATCCACTGAGGAACCAGTCGTCGCTACTGATGCTTCCGCCGCTCCAGTTGTTGATGCGCCAGTTACTACTGAAGTCCCAGCCACCACTGAAGAAGCTGCTATTGCCCCAGCTGTTGAGGAGCCTGTTGCCGCCGCTGCGCCAGTTGAGAGGCCAGTTCCAACCAAGCGTAACAGTATCTTCGGTACTCTTCAATCTAGATTCTCCCACAAGAAGCCTGAGCCTGAAGCTGTTTCCCCAGTTATTGCTCCAAAGGATGAGGAGCCAGTTTCCGAGAACGCCCCAGTTATCCCAGCTGTTGATACCACTGAGCCATTGAACACCAACGTTGAGGCTGCTCCAGCACCAGTTGAGACCACTGAGGTACCAGTCACCAATGGTGAGACCCCCAAGGCTGCTGAAACTCCAATCACCAAGGCCGACAAGCGCAAGAGCTCCCTTCCATGGTTGAACAAGAAGGATAAGTCTGCTGCCACCAGTGATGAGGAGACTGAGAAGCCAAAGTCACCTTTCGCCAAGCTCCGTGCTACCGTCAAGTCCAAGTCATCTCCAAAGGCTGACAAGACCGCTGAGAAGTCACTTGAGCCAACTGCCGAGACCAAGGCTGAGGATAAGATCGCCGAAGAGACCACCGCCACTGAAGCTGCCCCAGCTGTTACTGAGCCAGTTGTCTCTGAGCCAGTTGTTGCTGCTTCAGCTAGCACCACTCCTCAAGTTTCTGCTACCGCATGAAGCAACTCACATCATTAAAGTTGCATAGCATCTTCGTAATGATTTCTTATTGTTGTCGTCGGGAAAACGGATCTCCTTGAAATACCCCCAAGATTGATTGATACCACTCTCATTTTTGCAGTACTCTTTGTCCATCTTCATTTTCTTACGCGTCTGTTATGTTTTGGTCTGCCTGCGCTTGCGATTTCTGCTGCGTATTGATACCCCCTATACCCAGACTGTCTTTTCGCAATCTGCCACTAGGGCAAACCAACCTCAACCTTAATACTTAATACAAAGTTTCTTGATGTCTTATGAATATCTTATTTTTATGTGGATTATTTGAATGTGAATTCTGTGAACGTTGAAAATTAAATTTTCTTGGTAAGGCATTCTCAATTAGTTTTGTTGTACGTTGGTATAAGGTTACAATATTTAATTAACTCCACCACCATCTGCGGGCACTACGAAGACACTTACAGTAGTGGTTGGGTCGGTCGTGAGGTTAATTTTCAGGGTATCGAAGTTTAGTAATTTTGGTGGGGTTGAGGCTGGGTGTTGACTAACCATCTAATTATGTGGGGGGTTTGGTTAGCAATATCGCAGCCACAGCGGTGTTTGTTTAGTTTCCGGATTTCCGGATTTTTCTTGGTGTGTTGAGATGGGATGGAGAGGAGAGGAGAGGAGGTTTGGAGGTTTGGATGGATAGATGGAAAGATGAAGGTTTGGATGGATGGGGTGATGTTTTTGATGGATAGATGGATGGGAAGATGTTTTTGATGAATGGAACAGAATTCAGAATAAGAGTGATAAGCTAGTAAATTTGAGAGGAGAAGGGTTAAGAGATGGAGGTTGGTTGGTGTTTCTTGGGGGATGGATATGTATGTATGTATGGATGGATGGGGTTGATGGATGGGGTTGACGTGATTGATAGGTATGGTATGGTATGGTAAGGAGAAGAGAGGAGAAGAGAGGGGAGAAGTAGTGGGTTTATTAGAGTGGTGTGGGTGGGTGTGTGGAGAATTATATGGGAGGGGGAATTATGTGGGAGTGGGAATGAGAGTGAGAGTGGGAATGAGAGTGAGAGTGAGATTTAAAGGGAGATGGATGAGGATGAGGGTGAGGGTGAGGGTGAGGGTTTTTTTGAGAGAATCGGGATTGGGATTTTGTGAGGGGAGGGGAGAGAGGGAGTTGGGGTGTGAGATGGAATAGAAGGGGGGGGGAGGGGAGGGGATATGTTTTTGATTGATGGTAATGGAGGATTATGGATGGCGAGAGGGGGAATGGGATGATGAGTGGTAGATACGGATAGGGTTAGAGTTGCTGGGGAGAATGATCTTCCCTCGAGGGTGTTCCAGGTATGGATATGTTTGATATAGTCAAGGGACGAAAAAGGTGTGTTTACTTGTGAAGATGAGTTATCTGTGGGGAAATAGAAGGGTTGAGGGCTTTGTTGCTCATGTGAAAAAGGTGAGATATGTTGGGACGGGACTGAAGTGGAAGATTGTTGATTCCCCTTTTTGGATTTGTGGGTATGTAAGTCTTACCTAGTTTTTGCATTCTTGTCGTTGGGTGCCACATGTCACAGTATCGACTTTGTTTTAGTTACGACTTTTGTATTTAAGTGTATTTTGGTATGCTTCTCAAAGTTGAGCGGAATAGATTTATAATCCTGCTAGATGAACAGGGAAGCATAAGACGATGGATGACAGGGTGTCTAGAGCAAACACTCGAACGAGACGGTGGGGT
The DNA here is from genome assembly GCA_004786245.1 of Botrytis hyacinthi. Taxonomy (NCBI): domain Eukaryota; kingdom Fungi; phylum Ascomycota; class Leotiomycetes; order Helotiales; family Sclerotiniaceae; genus Botrytis; species Botrytis hyacinthi. The sequence goes on along the minus strand of PQXK01000089.1, from coordinate 120,512 downwards.
ATAAGCAGATGGAGGAAAAGAAGGGGATAGGTAAGATTTATCATTGATAATTAGGAATCAAATACGATGACAGCAGAAGTAAAGAGTGTGTGCATAGAAAATGAAAGACGGTATGATGCATTTTCGGCAAGAGAAAGGAGGGGAATGGGGAAGGTGACTTTCTTTTACAGGATTAAGGTGTAGGTATAGAGTATCACATTCTTTTTTGTCAAGTGAGATGAATAACAAGCTGAGTTTTTGCTCCTGTGGGATTTGCTGTGTTCTGGATCTTGTCGGCTTCGTCAAGAGTATTGAAGATGCTTGATTTATACCTAAAGTTTATGTTCGGAATTTTGGAGGACTAGAGTTATCACCCGGGTTGTCTTCACTAATTATGAAAGCCATGTGTCTTATTTGTAGATAGATTGTATAAGAGGTCAAGCTGAGGAGGAATCTCTTCCTGTATTAGGAGTACTGCAAAAAAGAAATTGGGATATCAAGGACCTAGGTCATGCAAGAAGCAGAGTATGATCTACAGTATATGGCTTATGTCAATGTACAGGGGACAATTCATGATGAATGTAGTTTAGATTTAGCAGCGGGCAGAAACTTGAGCGACATCAATCTGATTTTCGGGTAAAGAGACAGCGATAGTCTTGTTTTTGATGATGGGCAAGACGTCGGTACTAAGTAGACCTACGTATCTTTGATGGCAGTAAGAATTTAGCACAGCTCATAACACTGATCTCTGCGATATAATCAAGTCCATGAATATAACACAGAAAGCTTGAATATTCTCCCTTTCCTACTCCCTTGGAGTGTTAATCCTTGTGTGCCAGTGTATTATGTGTCACCATCCCATTGACAATCCGGCCTCTTAAATACCTCCCGGTTTCTTAGGAAAACAATGTCCAGCACACTCCACCTGTTTCTTGCCTCCTATTGGGGTATGGGGTATTCACTCCAAGTTCTGATCAAGCAGAGACTGGGTATAATTTCACAGTATAAAAGAACTCTAATAGCATCCATTATCAATCCATACGCTTACCCGCGAAAAAGTCGGCCGCCACAAAGGAGGCCTTCTCTTCGGGATGATCGTGAGGTCATATAGCATCTAGCTTTATTTGCACATCACGTTGTTATAGTATCAAAAATTCTCCATGGAATAGCGTTCTCAACAGATTTACTCGATCGCTATCATTGTCATCATCGTGCGCCATGAAGATATATATATATATATACATATCACTTGCAAATGACAGCAAAAGCGACAACGACAACGACGATGATACTGCCAGACGGCTTGCAGAAATAAGCGAATATGGTTATAAAGAATCCATCTCATTACACTTCCAACTAACTCACGAGTCAATCACCGGTTTCTGACGCTCCTTCCAACTGCAACTAAATTCTGAAGGCTCCTTTTTACTCCTTCAAACTTCCAGAATCTTAAGACCCACTTCCTTCCTTCTATATCTACCTCCTCCTACCTACTAGTACATTCTCCATCTTTGATCAACCAGCCAACCAAACGAACTCAGATACATCCAGGTATTTAAACTCCCCCCCTCCTCAGAAATTTCAAACACATCCGAGCATGTTACTTTTGAACCAATACCGGTCCATGTGTCTCGAAGACTCACGAGATCTGACTCTCGATTATGTTGTGCTTGTAGTTTGTAGGGTAAATGTGACAGACGTTGGATCTGGATGGACGGAGAGAACAGAAATAGACACGGGAACATGAATGCAATAATGCTTTTATGTAATTTGACAACAAGTACGAGTTCAACCTAGAGATAGAAAATGTAACAATGGAAACAAAGAACACCATGAAAACAACAACGATATCCCATATCAACAACAACACTAAAAAAATCTCAACGTCTCCATGCCCGTGTCGAGCACACCACAAACAACACTTCGGAAAAGTCCGCAGAACCAGTATTAGAATCTTAATGGTTGTGAGTATCTAGTCATCCACACATTTGAGACCTTTTCGATGTCGATTTTGTTGCGTTGAATGAGGAATGAATATATCATGCTGCTTGCGTTATATACCCAGGTAGGTAGGTAGGTAGGTACCTGTAGATACCTTGGGTTCTATGAGTGAACACCCCAATTCGCAAATCTGGACATAATGAATGAATGAATGAATGGCACTTCCAGTATTAACACAACTACGTAACAGGAACAAAGAGAAAGGATTACTTCTTCCCGCATATACATAGGAAGTTTGCATTCACTGAGAGTGAGCAAAACTCTTCAATTCCAGAAAAACCAATTAACTAGGCCAGTATGAAACCCTCCTCTCCCTATGCAAGAGTTATCCTTCATACAATTTATCTATCAGCGACCGAGAGAGATAGACAAGAAGCTGTGATTAACGGATTATGTGAGGCGAGGGTATCTGTCCACGGCTTTTGGGATTATAATACCAGGGACTTACGGGCGTTTTATTTTGCTTTTCACTATCTCTTAAGTGTTGTCATTTATGGATGATTGAACATTGGTTGCTATATAGAGGATTGACAACAAATTTGAGCTGATAAAATTGAAAGGATATCAGGTGGTGGTTGTACTTTGACAGTTGATCAATTTGCGCTTCCCATAACAAATGAGACCACTTCAATACAAGTACAGCTCGACCCCATATATCCTTCACAGGAAATCCATCCCGTATATTATACTATTGTTAAAAAACAGAAGAAAAAAAGAAAAGAAAAAACTATATATAAACCATTAATTAATAAATTTATTCATTTAACAAGCTATTTTAAGTTTCTCTATGTTCTCCCTCCATTCATTCATCACCCTCACATACTCTCACCCACCAAATCCCCAACTCGCCCCTCACAACTGATACCTAAACCCCCTATCCACCTCTCCCCCCTCCACCGTCCCCTTCCCCTCCTCAATTCTCCGATTCAACCACTGATACGCAAACCTCATCGCCACCATAACACTAATCGCCATAGCCGCCATAATAAACAGCACCTTGAACCCATTATGATAATACGGTTTATCACTCTCTTGGAAAATATGACTCGCAGGCACGGCGCTCAGATTCGTCATCGCCATGTAGAGCGCGACAGCGATGGCGCGTCGTCGAGGTGTAGGTTGGTTTGCGCTGAGCCAGGCGACATTGAGGGGGTGCCAGGAGGGAGAGCCGCCCGTGAAGACGAGGAATGCGTAGAAGGTCCAGTTGCTTTTTGTGTGGGGGAGAGTCTGGGAGGGGAGTGTTAGTTTGGTGGTTCGGATGAGATGGGTGATGGAACTTACATCGAGAACGATCAATCCGACAAGTAACCATACTGCAGCAAACATAATCGGTATACTTCTTGAATTCACTTTATCACTCCACCACGATAGTGTAAATGTAGTGATAATCAAAAGAGCACTATTTGGCATAACCAATAGATTCGAATTAAAAGTTCCGAATCCAAAACTTTTAATGATGGATGGAGAATATGTTCCAATGGGAGGAGAATATTCCAATCCCAGCAAAGCCATCGAACAATGCGCCCAAACTTTCCAATCGGTGAGAACAGAAACCACGATTTGATATTGAGAGAGATGGGAATCCCGGGGATCGGTATTGTATGGATTATCGCGCACGAGTCGTCCTAGGAGAATTTCGGATTCGCGAGGGGTGAAGGATGAGAGGGGAAGTTTGATGATGGAGTTTCCGCGGCTGGGATCACGGGGTAGGAGGAAAAGTGTTGCGATTCCTACAGTGAGGGTAGCGAGCCCGTCTAAAATGTGATTAGAAAATGTGTATCGTGAGGAAGTGAAGATATCACACACCAATGAGAAAAAGCCATTGCCATCCCGTCAAGCCTGCTCTCCCACGAAGTCGCAATAAACCGTATGCGATGAGACCATTGAGTAGATTCGCCGTGTAGCTACCAATGAAGAATAAAACTGTCCTCTTTCCCAATTCACGTTTGGTATACCATTTAGTGAGATACCATAACGTGCCGGGAATAAATCCAGATTCACATAGACCAAGTAAGAAACGTGTAGCGAGGAAACCAGATTTGTTCTTGATAAAAGCCTGGAAAGTAGCTACGAGACCCCAGGCGAGAAGTTGACATGGCAGCCAGATATCGGCACCGACCTGTTGAAAGATTAATACGAGGACTTGAGAGAAAGTGGTAGAGTATGAACCTTTTGAATCATCAGATTTGCGGGAATGTCTCCGATGCATATACCGACATAGACAAGACTACTTCCTGTATTGACGATTTCTTGATTGATGGAAAGATCCTTCATCATATTATCTGTCAGGGCATTTGAAATATTGCCTCTGTGTGCTACGTTAGCTTTTCTGCAATTAAGAATTGGTGGTTCTGAGTATACCTGTCCAAGTTCAAAGTGAAGAACATAATCATGACCAAAGGAATCAGATAGAAATCCAATCGCCTTAGGATATGTTTCTCTTCATCTTCGTGCCATTCAACTGCTAAAAGTCGTTTATTGAGCTCCGAATTGCTCTTCTCCGTAGGGTCCTCATCAACACTATCAACCCGAGCTGTGATATCGTTTGTCGGCCCCATTTTCTATGGTACTTTGGATGTAAGTTTCCAATCGATATTGAAACTATGCTCTGACTTCTAAGTGCATGCCAGTGTTCCGCCGAACAACTGGTCGACCGCAGTCTTTTCAAGCTTTTCAAGCTTTATCTTATCTCAATGCAAGCATCGCACGTTTTGTGATTAACACATGGGAGTATCTGAAAAGTACCCTAATCGGTGCCAAACGAAAGGCGTGCTTCGGAGATGGTTTTATGTCACTTTGGTTATCCAAACCAATCAATTAAGGCTGGAAATATCGAAGGTCTGGATGTGGTAGCGATACAGAGACACAAGCGAGATGTTGCGAATCTCACCCCTGACATGGCGTCTTTCAAAAATACAGACCTCGTTGGCTTTCACACTTGATTGCTGGATTAATTTATTGTGTCAATATATTGATTTATCGTGCCTTATTATATCCCTAATCTTTCATACCTTTTCGGTATCGGTATATTGAACAGCGATAGCTTGTGGTAAGATTAACGGAATCTCTCCGAGTCGTCAATTTCTTAACATCTGTTCAATTATTTTTGACCTCAATTGACTTCAATTTAAAAAAATTCTTTTCGACCATTTTCACTTTTCAGACTTCGAAAAAGATAGCTTGCAAACTGAAACAATGGCGATACTTCACGATTCCACTAAGACTGCCATCGCTGTTGCAGAATCCCCAGTAGGAAAACAAATCAGCAGTTCTTCCAGGCAACCAAAGCTACCACCAAAACCTGAGAACTTACCCCATCCTGAATATACCACGCCAAGAGGTGTATCGCCTCTGATATCTGTACCAAAAGCAGGGTTGCAGTATCCAAATTATACGCCTTTCAAGCTCCCAGATTTGGTCGAACATCCATTTGTCGACAGAGGAATCGATTCCGATCCGAAGAAGAGTAAATTACTTGGTGCAGCATCAGAAGTAAAGCATCTGACCCCATCTATTGGAACCGAGCTTGTAGGAATCCAACTTACATCTCTCGATGACACTCAGAAAAATGAACTCGCTCGATTGGTCGCAGAACGTGGAGTTGTATTTCTACGAGATCAAGAAATGGATGTTCATGAACAAATAGAATTTGGGTCTTACTTTGGAGAACTTCATATCCATCAAATGGCAGGAATTATACCTGATTTACCATGGGTACACCCAATTCATAAAGATGAAACTGCCAAAAATGGTCGATCCCATCAGATATGGCATTCGGATGTGAGTTATGAGATACAGCCACCCGGATTGACCTTTTTGAGAATGGATACGCTTCCAAAAGCTGGACCTGATGGATACGAAGCTGGTGGAGATACAATTTGGGCGAGTGGTTATGGTATCTATGAGTGTAAGGTTGTCCAATACATGAATGATGTCCACAATACTAATAATTCTTCTCATAGCATTGTCTCCAACGCTGAAAGGTATTTTGGAAAACCTGGAAGCAAAACATAGTGGTCTTGAACAAGCCGAGAAAGCACTTAAAGGAAATGGCTGTCTTCGAAGGAATCCTGTTGAGACAATAGTAAGTATCATATTTCACCATGCCATATAATTCAATTGGCTTACCATTAAATCCTACAGCACCCTGTCGTAAGAACACATCCAGTAACCCAACAAAAGACTTTATATGTAAACGAAAACTTTACCAAGGAAATTGTGGGCGTCGAAAAACGATTCAGCGAATCTCTCCTCGATTTCCTCAATCGATACGTTGCGGAAGCATACGAATATCAAGTGAGATGGAAATGGTCCACCAATGCAGTTGCTATCTGGGATAATCGTGCTACATTTCACACTGGGATTTTTGACTACTGTGAGTATTGATTGTACAACCAAACTTTTGGCAGACGATATACTGATAGTGATACGTGATTAGATCCCCACCTTCGTCATGGATTGCGTGTTGCTACTCAAGCAGAAAAGCCCACCAAATGAATTGGAGCATTGTGGTGGAATGAACGATTTAATCATCGGCTCAATTGGTGGAGTTAAAAACTCTCGCTCGAAATGTTCCATTTGACTAGGACCCGAGGTGTCCGAGGTGGAGGATGTACATAAGGATGTTGATGCGTCTTTCAGTATATATTAGGCTTTGAATGAAAGCGAAGATTCTCATTGACCCTTTTCCGTGCTAATTGTTGAACAAATATTTTGTCGTGTTGATTAATATCGTGAATTTTATCCTTTTTTCTTGGTGTTCTTCAGGGTCTCAATTCACTAGAATCAATGCGATCAAAGAAGACCACCCCGTTTTCTCAGAGCCAAGACAAACTAGAAATGGTGAATTGTCCGGGCCTGGATAGAGTAGAGACTAAACCATCTGAAATTCTCGACGATCTCGAAGTATCTTTTTGTTGAGACGAGACTAGAAATGACTTTCATACTCACTAGCTGGGTAGGTAGAGACCATGAGGAAAGATTAAATCATCAGGTATAATAGTATCTGGTTGAGAATTTCGCCCACCATTTCCAAAGCTTCATCCCTCTCTTGCTTCATTCCTCACATGTTCTCATACTTGTTGTACGTTTAAACATCATTCGAATATTGCTGGTTCGTCGTGGTGAAGATTTTTCTGATAATGAGTGGTAGGCCTTCACTTTCAATAGGCCAAGGTAGAATAATCTCTGTCAGTAAAGATTCCAGGAATCGTTACGTTGTTCAGAGTTGAGCAATACATTCGCATTCCCAAGAACATGATTTGTCGTACTTGTTGTTCAACATCCATTGGATCCAATGTTTGCAATTATTCGTAAGATGTATTAATCGTATGTAGCCTTCAAGTGTTAGGCTGGGCAGAACAAACGAAGGAGAGACACAGGAACCGAACATTTGCAAATATCTCTTAGGAGCAGCTTTAAGCCACGAAGAACTACCTATTTCTTACCTGGTAGTTGGGTAGTATTATGTGGTCAAGAATATTAGTACTCCATACTTTCTTTACCTTCCACTTTTTGAACATGGAAACAGGACAGCCACCATGTTTTATCCAATATTGACACTGTCATGTCAACGGCTTTCAAACTAAAAAAGGAGATGCTCTAGATGTTGCTGTCGTCACCCCACAGCTAAAGTGGCCCGTGATAAGCTTCATCCCAGTATCACATCACCCCTCCAGACGAGAAATACCTAGGTACCTATTCTATGAATAACATGATAATTTTTGTATTTAGCCTGCATCTAGTACAATTAACACGCATACACGTAATCTGATCAAATCACACTACTTATCACTATCCAAGTCAAAGTAGATTTATCATCTGGTCCGCCGCTGTGCCTTGCGTGTTCAACTTACCCCATATCCATACCTAGGTACCCATACCATACCACCATCCATACCCATGAACAAAACAAACCCAAAACCAAAAAAATCTTGTTTCCCACGAGCCCGCCAACACGCAATAACCAGGATTAAATCTCGCCAAAAGAGTGTACCCAGCAAGCAAGATCCTGAATCTGGACCTCAATGACATCACACCATCTTATTTTCCTGCTTCTTCCAATCTTTTTTAATGTATGAAGTCCCACCAGCCTCGTTGCTGGTTTTCCCATTCCCTAATTCCACTTAATCCACCGGCAAGAAAACCAACTATAAAGACCTTCTCAAAGCAATTTTTTTCATTTGTTTACTTTTCTGATGTCCTTTATCCTCGAACCCTCATCCGAAGCCTATCGCGAACGCAAAGCCAAGAAATCGCGCTCGCAGCCTCAAGCTCAAAACCAACAACTCCAGAGCAAGTCTCCAACACCTCCACCCCAAAACATGTCGATGCAACAACAACAAAATGGCGGGCAGCTAGCCCACAACTTCCAGCAAAACTTCCAACAAGCCAAACAGCCCGAAACCAGCAAACCTCGATACAAGGGAGGAAACTACGGTCCGGGCACCATATCGCAACGGATTGAAAAGGCCATGTACGAACTGGAGCATCAAACCTGGCGCTGCCGTCTCGACAAGCCCTCCGCGCTCCTCGAATACATTGATCCCAAAGCCGTATTTGCGTCTCCCGAGTACGGCATCCTGACCAATGATTCCGAGCCCACGTTGAAGGAAACGCTCGAGGATGACGATATGCGGACGTGGAACTCGTACGAGATTAAGGATATGAAGATTGTGGAGGTGAGCATGATGGCCGCCACCGTCGTGTATGATGTGACGGCGAGTATCACGGATGAGAAGGGTTATCCAAAGGGTATCTACAAGGCGTATTGTACGAGTTGTTGGAAGCAGGAGGCTAGTGCGGATTGGAAGTTGTGTACTTATACTGAGGCGCCGCATCCTTAGGGGAGGGGTAGGGGAGAGCGGGCATGGTCAGCCGGGGCTTGCTTGGATGAATGGAATAAGTAAAAGGGGGATTAATTATGATGTTATGTTATGTCTTGGTGGATGGATGTGCATGGTGTCTGATGGATGAGGCGTGGGTTGGCATGGCACGGGCATGTTTGGTGTTTGGATAGGTAGGATGATATAGGAGTTTTAATGGATATTTCGTCATCATCTATATTGTTTATTTTTTCAATGATCTCCCGATTGGCGTATTCACATCGGCTCTATGAGCATTCACTGATACATCCTTTTCTCGCACATGCTGGACTTCTATACAGTACTTTGGGTTATGGTGTCCAGAAAGACAGGACAAAGAATTCATGGGATAATGTCGCCAGTATGGGATCTCAATACAGCATTTCAATACAACAAAGCAGAAGACCATTGTCCTATTCAAACACATCAACATATCACAACATTCCTCATCCAAAAATCCCAAGAATTTAGAATCCCCCTCTCCCATCCTCCCTCATCTCTACACAACCCTCTAAAAAGTCCCCCAATAATGCTTATCATAATCTCCCTGCGGCTTCCACAACGGCGCAGGCGTATACACCGGGATCGGCACCGCGGTACCATACCCCGTCGTCGGCACCGCCCAACTTGGCCACGTGGGTGTCGCCCATCCCGTCGGCGCACTAGTAACCGTATACGTACTCGTATACGTTTTTGTTTTTGGATTTTCTCCCGCGTCCAAACTGATAAGGCCATCGTTAGTCCCGTAGACATTATCGCCCTGGCCGAAAATGTTAGAAATGTGGTTTACGCTTGTGCTTCCGCTTTCGGTCCAGACGGTGACGTCTTTGATGGTGACGTTTGTGGCGGGAATGTAGTCGGAGGCGAGGAGGTAGAGTGCGGGACGTTGAGCGCCGTTTTGGATAGAGCCGGTGAAATTGCGGAAGGTGATGTTGGTTAGGGCGACGGCGCCGTTATCGGGGAGGAAGGTTTGTTGCCAGTATTGGTTGAGGTTTATTCCGTAGAGAGATGCTTTGGAACGGAAGTTTTCCCAGAGAATATTGGAGACGTAGCCGGAACCGCCGGGGTAAGTTTTGATGAAGACGATTTCGTTACCGCCGAGAACGGATATATTGCGTGCATGCTGGGTGGAGGGGATGTTAGTTTAAGAGTAAGAGAGGGGAGGAAGGAGAAGGGGGGATACGAACAATGTTTGATATCTCGGCCGATACATTTAAACTTCCAATCGAGATTCCCGAGCCAACTTGGTTACAAACCAAATTTTCCACCAGCGCATGATGAGAGGGACTTTTAACAGATACGCATTCATCTCTATTTGTTACCTATCATCACCAACATCAGTTTCTGTTTCCCTTCATTTTCCTTAATCCCAACCCCGTGATAGTCTGGAAGAATTTTAAGATCTAGAGACCATACCTCATTATCATGAAGCCAATAATTCGTCCCAATAGCATCAATTCCATCATAAGAACCCAGGTTTGCTCCACGGATAGTCAGGTGATATACTTCAATATTCTCGCCAAAATCAAATATGAAGTGGAATTTGGGACTATCGATTAAAAGTAAATCATGTATTGTAGCATTTATTGGGGAAATCAGACGAAGCATTCGAGGTCGATTGGTGCTGGGTAGTTGTTAGATATACGCAATTTTTGGAAGAGAAAAGGGATAACTTACTTTCCATTAATACGGTACAAATAACCTTGGCCTTGAATTGCTCCAAGTCCATTAGCAGAGTAGAGTTCGAAATCAACGGCTAAGTTTATTTAGTCGAGAAGAATCGAAAGAGAAGGAGTGATTATCTCACCATTAATAATGACGATTAAGTTCTCCAAAAACTCTCCGTCACCCTCCCCATTAATAGTACTATTCGATACCTCAACGTCCGTAACCCCATCATCCAGAATTTTTCTCGGCAATACATACCTATTTAACTTCTCTACACCTGCAAAGCCCTCTAGAATCCTTGCGCGAGGTACAACATATGGTACAACATAAGTCGAATCCGTCGAATTGGGGTAATAAGTCGCGGTAATAAGACCATCAAGTTGGAAAGCCCAGTTGGTTGCATTACTTAAGATGATGCTAGTTTTCAGCGTGTAGTTTCCAGCAGGTACAATTAAACGACTACCAGCATGTTTTTGAACACAAGAGGTAAAGGCGTTAGTAATTGGGATAGAGACATCGTCGGTGAAGGGATTGAAGGTTGGATATAGGGTGCGAATGTTGCACTCAGTAGTCTTTTTGGAAAGAGGTGTGGTTGCGCCAACTGGACCAGTAAGTTGTGCTTGTGAAAATAGACCCAAGTGAAGGAACAAGAGTAGGGATGCTTTGATTGAAAACATCTTGAGTACCTGATACCTTTCTGAAAACGATACTATAATACATGCATCTACAATCTTTTTATGCTCGCTCGCGACAATATCGTCAAACAGACGTACATTTCACGAATTCTGTCGCAATCGCAGAACTCATAACGGACTTTGGATCTGCAAATTAGATGGAAGAGATTATGCACCAAACATATATCTTCAATAAGCTTTTTAACATATTGAACTCTAGATTCGAAAGGCAGGTGGGGCTGCACCCTGTGAACGTCATGATCAAGGGGTATGGCGCATTTTGGGTGACATTCGGTAACTCGGCCGAGTTATGACCGTGAGTCAGCACCTCCTTCCCTATTTCAAGTCTTTGACATGCTAAGGTATATTGAGGTGGTATTTTGTTATGGGTTATGTTTGGGTCGAGTGTGTTTCATAGGTTACTTGGATTTGCCAAGCTTATTTTCACTGCAACTTCTCCTCATCACTCCGAAGTCCAGTTTTTGAGCTACTCATTCTCTTATCAGTGCAATTTGCACAAACAATCTTGGCTAGACTCAATAAAATCACATATCTATTGCCTATAGATTGGACACCGTTATCAATACCGACAAGTAGAGGCTGTAAAGGTTGATAAGATGGCTCTGAAAAATACAAATTTAGCATCAGTCTCTCTAAGAATCGCTCCCCGACGTCCGAATTTTGAAGCTACTTGCATTATTCGGAGTGGATATTTCTTTGTCTCAATCACAATAGTATATCGAGCTCTTCATACGTGAGTAGATGCAATTTTTTTACCACACAAGGAGAGCCAAAACCAAAGATTGGGAAAAGTAGGGTTTTTCCTTTAACCATTGGCCTCTTATTGGCTAATGCAGGTACTTCTCAGCTCAATAAAAAGCGCCGGTACGCTATAACGGAGATAATCAAGGTAGTAAGTTTCTAATAAGGTGGCAATATGTACTGAAATTAGTCTAGCTAACGACTGCTTGATCTCCAAACACGGATTTACTGTGCGGGTTAATCAATCTCAGCCAAGAGCTGTAGCGGTGACAACATCGCGCCATAGACTGATTAGAATGGATATGGCGAGAAGTGTTGGTGATGTAGAATGTCATCTCGCGCCACATGATGGTGCTACTGAACCAAGAGAAGAGAAGAATGTCGCAGTGCAAAGTTAGGAGCGACACTTAATTTTTCTCGTTTGCCATCAGACAATCCCTTGCAAACTGTCGGGTAGTGAAGACCAAGGCATTGCACGAAAAGCGATATGATTCAGAGTGTAGGAGAAAAAAAAGTATGTACTTTACTCGCAAAGATTACAAAAAGCAGAGAGGCTCTTAGCTAATTATTTTAGGAGCCCAAGAGGAAACGGAGATGCCGTTTAAGCCCAACAAATTCCATAGCTCACAGAAAAAGCTTCATGAAGTTTTATAATCAGGCGCTAGCCCTTCTCCACGAATGATAGGTCTTCGACTTGGGCTCGATGGAGTCTTTTACCTCGAACACTCCTGTTCTCCACTTGAAGACAATGCAATTATTCCCGTGAAAAAGCCTCAGCACTGAGTTTATCAACGTGCACGATTTTCAATTAATCTATCCCTGGGATCCAAACTAGAATCTGAAAGTTTGATTTAGAAACTCGGAATTAAAGCGCACAGTAGAAGAATAAGGAACACTATGGGAATCGGATGCCAAAAAGCCTTTCTTTACTCAGCAGAACAACTACCTATCCTCGACAATCTCATAAATAGAACCTACTCGAAGACCATACCCTCAGCAATCTTTGAGAGCAGTCTCAGTCCATTCTTCCTGAGTCCGAGAATGTTTCTTTTCTCTATCGTCGACGCCGAGCCATAGCAAATCCGGCCGACTATAATGGCCACCGACATCTATGAATGCCTTGTACTTGAGTATATCATCTAGATCTAGATCCGCATATATTATACCCTCTTCAGCCTCTGGTATATCCGTAGAGAGTTTTCGACCATCCGGTCCAAAAATTGCCGAACTTCCTCCCCCCGGGGTGTTTAATAAAGCACCGGCGCTCGTGCCCATTATATCAATGCCATTTTGAGTCAAAACAGCTGTTGTGTGAAGAATAAATGTTTGAGATTCGATTGCGTATGTTTGTGATAAATTCTGGATGCCTGTTGGGTTTATGTGAGCATCGAGTAGGCTCTATTGTGATATTTAATGGACAACAAACCTTCCTTAGACATTGACCATAATCCTGGACTTCCGTTGTGTTCGAAAGCGGGTGGCCAAGCAGCCACGTGAATATCTTCTTTCTGAAGTATCGTATTATACTTTAATAGTGGTTGAGTATGCTCCCAGCATGCCAGAGCACCAATCCTACCAATGCCTGGAACTTCTACTACATTCTTCAAGGAATTGCCGGATGCATCTCCAAATACAGTCCTCTCCATATGAGTAGGCTTTAATTTTCTTCTTGCCATTATAATTTTGCCATCGTTCCTTATGATTGCCTGGGAAATGTATAGAGAGTTGTTGTCATTTTCCGAGAATCCAATTGACACAGTGATGTTGTTTTCAGCTGCACAAGCACACATTTGTTCCATCTGAGGAGAGTTGATTTGCAGCGAGTTTTTGATGTATATTGTAGACAGTTCGAAATCAACAGGGCGGCACCTGAAATTCGCTCGTGTTAGTTCGTCCCTCAATTGAGAGGATGCTGAATTGATATACATACCAGATCCAAGCTGGGTACCCAGGTATCCAGCATTCGGGAAAAGTAATGAGCTTCGCTCCATTCGTAGCTGCTTCAACTATAAGCCGGCAGGTCTTCTCCACAGCCTTCTCAAGATCCAGCCATTCCGGTTCTACTTGCGTTACTGCAACTTTCGTTGATCCTTCTAAGTGTCCCATTTTGTTCTATTCGTTCGATAGATTCAATGAAGGACAAGCTTTCCGGGTGCGATCAACTTATACCCAAAACTTAGGCGCGCCGCCCCCCCAGAATGTTACACTTCCATGATTGTATAAGCTGGACGATATGATGCAGATGTGAAGAAATCGATAATGCGGGATAACCGTAAGCTTGTTGCACGTAGCGGGGCAGGAATAACTACTCTATTTCCACGGAACTATAAGCTCTGGGAACTCTTCGCCGGCTTATGGAGACTCTCCGGGCTTTGAATCGGGGTTTGAAATAAAGTTTGAAGGGGAATTCGGGTGGTAAGAGAAGGGATCTTTGTCCCACAGATAGTTACGTTGATGAGCTGTACGGTCCAGAAAAATGATTTGTTGACGCATTTTTAAGGTGGTTCCTATGTGAATGGAAACCTGGGAGTCAAATGAGTGTTTTAATCGAAGCAGAGAGCCATAGCTTATACGAAGAATAATTGTAGGAGTGCGACAGAGAGATTTCCTTTATATTTAGCAGAAATTGGCCATCTTATTGAATATCATGTAGAAATTCCTGATTGTTGAATGGGTGAGGTTGTTAATTATAACACTAAATTCCTAGTAGCTTACAACACTAGAGCTGCAGCCTAGCGAAGACACTAACTAAGCTTTGCTTCCCCATACTGTCTCCGTCACCAAGTCTTGTTACTCCTTAGCCATGTCAACCATGTCAACCTTGCCAACGACGACAACAAACCGAAAGTTGGAAAAAAATAAACATCCAGCCACTAGTTCCTTCTGCAGAAATGTACAACACAGGTTTGCAGTTTGCCAGATCATATTCCAATGGTTATTACGATCACAAACACTTTCTAAGTGAATGAAAAGACTCGGCTGGGTTTTGTCAATTGAATGCTTCAACCGTCATCAAGTCTGTTTGAAACAACTTCTATTGATTGTATAGAATCATGGGAATTTGCATGATATAGTTTCAATGGCAATCATCACTTAAGGTAAGCCCACAATTGGATCTGGCAAGTATCCTACCATATTCAACTTTGCTTGACGCCAAGAATGTGCTCACTTTTCTTAATACTTGCTTATCAATATCAAAACCATGGTGGACAACATTCATTCTCACAACCTCAGTTCCTCCGATGTTTTGTGTAATTTTCTACTTTGCCTGACAGCAAAGTCTGTAATGGCCAGCTTGTCTGATAGATCGAACCCAGCCTATCCTCTTCCTGAGCCCTTTCTGCCCTTCTGTTTCTTTCCACTTCTCCGGGACTTGGAATTTACCACAAATGTAATCTTGCCAACAAGTCATTTTGTTTTCTTTTATAGGGAACCTCACCCTTACTTCCACTCTGCCATTTGCCGTACAATAGCGATATTTCCGCGGTAGCTTGAATCCCGACAACAAAAGGTGCCCTCCTTTTTCGCTAGGTACCAACCCTCTATTCAGCTTTGATGGCACTGAGCTTTACGGTACCTCCGGGTTTTCTCGAGTCAACTTCAATCCCCAGACTTTGTCACCCCGAAAGGTGCCTTCTTCTTTCCAACGATTGTCGCAATTGAACTACAGAGAATGCGATCCAGAGAGTGCACAGAATCAACGTAAGGTTGGGGTACAGAACTAGAAGATATAAAGACTATGAACCCAGTAGAACCCTATCTGTTACGGCATACACACGAGGAAGAATGTATAGGAAGAACACTGATAGCAAGAGCAGCGTTTCGATGCCATCCGGCATCATCATGGGCTTCTTGATCGACTTGCTTAATATCCCACAACAATCCTTGTGCTCGAAATCAAGGCCTCGGATGTTCTCAAGAATCCACCAAGATTCATGATAATGCCCCAGAGCGCAAGACCGCTCAAGTTCATGTATGATCAGTTCCTTCCGCTGATTTGCAACTCGACCCTTGCCTATTGTATAGCAGGTATGGATATCATAGCTAACTTCAGCTATACATATCACGTTCTGCCTCGTCCCATATCACCATGAACATGGGACTCATTGAGAAATGAGGATGAAGACAAAGATGAAGCATACTTCATTGCATTGATATTTACAGTGCGTACTCCGCAACTAAACATCAACGCTACCAACGTTATCGAACACCTCTAAACTAATTGGGAACTAGGAACTGGCAACTGCCAGACCTACGAACACCTGCGTGCCTTGCCAGACACTGTCATAATGGTAGTATTATTAGGAATGATATGCAAAAGCACCATAAGCCGAGATAACCATCGATTTTCAATTCCACATAATCTTCTTTGGACATGGTCGTAGCTTGCAGACCAGATATCCCTCAATTTGAGACGAAGACGCAGGCACAAGTTCAGGATACCATGTTGTTTACTGTCACATTGAATATTTTGTGTTATGAAATTCGGATTACTTCTTTATCTTTGTTATAAACAAAGTTTTCGCTGCACTCTCAAGTGGGAGCAGAAACCCTTGTAGACCAACTATCCCGTTCCTGGAAACAAAAGCATGAGCGCTGCATCTTGAGCCGCTTGAAAACGAAAGCAAGACCTCTGTTGATATTGCGGATTCTCTCTTGAATATACCCGTCCGTTGAAAAATGCTTCTTTGGTCCTCCCAGGCTCTATGCTATCCTGGTTACTTTAGTGTGTCAATTGGCTGTCACCGACACCGACTGGCGAACTTAGTTCGCTTTTTTGGTACTGGTGATAGTATGCGGCTCCAAACACTTCAAAAATGTTTGGCGGGCTTTGTTGGACAAACGGTCTAGTTCTTTATCACTAGCTCTCCCATTTTTAGTATTGAGTACCCGCGCCCTGACATCGAACTCATCGTTGACTTTCAGTCCTTTGATCGCCTTCACAACATCTAAAGCCACATAGCGCATGTTTTGGTGGAAGTAGAGCATTTCGTCTTTTGGCAAAGACACATACAGTAGCAATGTCTTGATGCATTGAAAATGCTCTGTGATAAATTTACAGAGAAGTAAAAATCGACAGAGTTCACAGTGGTCCGAGAACGCCTCATCCACAGTGTGGTCTTGATCGTGCCAAAAGGTGCTCAAGTGTAAGCATATGTGTTTAACTTCTGCGTGGCTGTCCTTAGTGGTGCATCGTCGAATTTGTAGCTACAACGCGGTTAGTCGGAGTTTGGATTAGGGGGTGGATCAAAATACATTTTTCTGTTTCTTGGACCCATGTAAATCAATGGTGCCAAAATTTAGACGCTCACCGAAGTCAATAACAACGTTATCCCAGAAAAAGTCGACAATTTCCTTCCAGAGATTGATGTATTCATCATGTGCAACTTTCATCTTTTGTATCGCTTTGCCCTTTCCTTTCCCGCCCATAGTTAGGCTGTTACTGCTTGCTTCGTCTAGTTGTAGTGCATATTCGACTTTTTCTAAAAGCCATATTAATTTCTGAATACCCCGGTATTCGTTCGGCTTGAAGAAATCGAGCATTCCCTCTGACTGCTCCCAAAATTTCTCATTTGTCCAATCCTCAAGATCATCTTCTGTGAGACCTAAAACCTCGTCGGACACGTAATGAATAGGAGAAAGAGCTGCGGCTGAAACTCTTCTGGAAATAGCAAATCGTCTTCCATTACGAGATAGGCGCGCATATTCGGCATCTGGAGACCAAGCGAATATCAAAAGTTTGTAAATCCTGTTTCGTACTCCGACAGGGAGCATCTTAAACAACTTCCAGAAACTGCTGACTGTTAGTCCACAATCTTTGATATCAATGGTGCATAATGTTTGATCTATACTTACTCAAGTGAAGTTGGGCCATCTCTAAGAAAGTCACCTATTGGTTTTACAGCCTTGAATTTGGAAGTGATTTTTGATTCTTGTTTAAGACCAGGTTCTTGATAGAAATCGTCTTCAAACGACAAGTACGGAATAGACCTTGATGAAACTGGCTTGTTTGCACTGCGAGGTCGGTCGTCTGATATGTAGCAATTTGAGAATGCTACTTCAAAAATTGGTACGTGAGTGTTCTTACGAGACATCGTGGCTGTTCGTTACTATATTCATGAAGAGTAATCAGTGGGAGGGTTTGATAAATGGAGGAGGTGATAGACAGTTATGGGGTATTGACAAGTGCTTAGCAGAAGACTAAAAGTGAAGGTTGATGAGGAGGAAAATTACAAAATCTTTTCAAGTGATAGATTCTTGAGGCTGTTGTTGAAACCGAGTGAAAGTATGAAGAGACAGAAAGATTGCCGATTAGAGGTAGAGCTCTAAAATTCAGCAAGAATTGTGTGAGGTATTGCGTGAAAAGGCAGTGAGAATCAATATTCGTGTTTTGAGTTGATCTGTAATGAGCTATTGGTGAAAAGGAATTCTTTCTAGTAGAAGAGAGAGCTATAATGTAAAAAAGAGTTCACAACAAGAGTTCACGACTAAATCAGTAATCAGAAGTAATTTTTTGTGTGTTCGCAAGTGTTGTGTTTGTGAAGGGACCTTGTTGTAGTAGTGGATGTGGATTACTTTGTCTGTTTGAATTCATGTCCAGTACAGCCTCAATTGAAGATTCACCAAGATCAATGCTACCCCTCAAAATAATGCCTCCCAAACCCGAGCCCGGGGTTTGGCCGAGATGAGTTCAGTTTTACATCGTTGGAGAGAGATATATAAAGACTATACTTAGACAAGAACAATTCACCTCTTGTAATTAATATTAATCTAAGAACCAATTTACTTCTATGCCCTTCAGCCATATACCAACCAGGACAAAGAGTCATTCTTATATTAGTGGTCAACCTTTGACTGTTGCTCATAGGTTTAATCCTTTTCCAAACAGAAACATACTATTTGGAGTGTTTCGTCAACTCCATCTTTCTCTTCTGCATTTAAAGAACAAGGAAACTCCTCCAAATTGACTTCTACGGAGACTTGTAACTCTCCTCATTTGCAGTACGCAGACTTGCACAGCACAACCTATCTTAGTACTTTGTTAGCACAACTGCGACTTCTCGGCTCCAACAATCTCCTCTCTACACTAAGACGCGCAACATCATTACAAGCTGTCTTTAGACTTGTCACTCGAACTGAGCCTGCATTTACTTCTTTACAAAGACTACTCGATCTAAATCGAGATCAAACAACAATTTCTACATCCTATCATACCTGTCTTCTTTGCGAGTATTGGACAAAGCCATCCAATAAAAACTACTATTCTTGGCTGTCCTTTCTCGCCTGATAATATCCCGCTAGATATCGGTTCTTTTCGTCGCGTTTGACTACATCATCTGCATGTTAAAAGAAGGCAATACTAATATCAGCGTCCATCTTCCCGCCTCTTCAGATCAGCTTTGTTTAGCTAGATGCTTATTTCAAAGGGATTATTAGGGCCAGCATACATACGCGGCTCAGAGTTATTTACCCTCTCGACAATTCTGAGATAGCAACATACCCTCGGCTACGATCATCTATTCCCTTTGTGCCACTCTTGCAGACATGCAAGAAAGACCTGCCCTCTAGACCAATACCCTCCCTCACAACTTTTAACGAGGAAGCTCAACACAATGGAGAAACGATCTAATTTAAGGATCGACGATGATT
This sequence comes from Botrytis hyacinthi, assembly GCA_004786245.1. Classification (NCBI taxonomy): domain Eukaryota; kingdom Fungi; phylum Ascomycota; class Leotiomycetes; order Helotiales; family Sclerotiniaceae; genus Botrytis; species Botrytis hyacinthi. Next base: position 100,915 of record PQXK01000089.1, on the reverse strand, counting down.
TTACTAGGGATGGAAAAGCTGACGAGACTCAAGATACTTGTGCATCTGCGTGTCAAGGGCTAACAACCTCATCTCGAAATCGTGCAGATGCGGATCAAGCCAAGACGCTTTCCGCAACCAACAGTCACGATGAAGTATCTAGTACAACCACTGAACTTCCCACTATTTCTGGTCATATCCCAGACCCATACATTCTGTCCCAGACCTCTACCCGCCAACCTAAGTTGCCTTCTAGAATTCCAAGCCCTTCAAATGGCTCAATCCAAAATCGCTTGCCATCAACTCGCATCCAACCTCTTGCCAACTTGGTTACCTTCTCATTGTTTTCGAAGCTTCCGTTTGAGATAAGAAGAATGATATGGAAAAAGACTTTGCTCGGCCCAAGGATCATTCTCATACGGTCTATTCTGAGCAAGTGGCCCCTTCGAAATACTACTAGACCTCTAAGGAATTATAATACATATAAATCTAATTACGCTATGCCAAATGCAATGCTAGTGTGTAAGGAAGCTTTAGACGGTAAGATACCTTTCTATTTGTATATTTCTATAACCCAGATTGCTCAAGAAATGTATCATTGTCGAGAACCTTGCGTGCAATGGAGATTGGCTCTTCCGAATCTTTTTGGGAAGCTTGCTCACAGTTGCTAATCTCTTGTACAGTGATTTTAGAGGAGTCTCGATTGGTGCGAAAATGTTTTATTTGTAAAGATATTCCAGGACCATGCCTGCAGAACAGGATTGCTTTGAATTTCAAAGCCGATTCGATATATCTTGATACGGACGACGAACTAGCGGACTCAGCTATTCACTATGCAAGAAGGTGGCGTCCTATTGCAATCTTCTTGGATATCTGGTTTGATCTTCGCTTTTGGACAAAAATCTCGCATCTCATACTCTCAATTCCTGGGGCGTACAAAGACAGATACAATGGCGATGACTTTCGAAAATATCTCAGGAACATATTTGCGCACATTGAAGGATTGACCCGCGTGACTTTCGTCCTTGCAGACATGACAGAGCATCTACCATACGCACAGAGAGATCTTGCATTAGAGTACCCAATGAATATCGACTACGCTCTGGATTTATACGCAAAGCACCCCCGGGAAGTGTCGCGCGAGGAATCATCGAGGCTTGGGGATTGGCACAAAGAATATTCTGCAAGCTTTGTCGATTTTGATATGGATGCTCTGAGAGAACATCCGTACCGGAATGATTGGACTTCTGCTAGCAGGCCACTGATTATTCCTAGAGATGCAGTTGTCGATTTTAAAATTATAGTTGAAAGGGAGAAGTCTGAAGAGTTGGCGAGAAGAAAGAAAAGATACTATGCAGTAAAGAGACAGATTGCTGAAGAGGAAGATATATCATGGCATGATGTTTGCTATCAGGGCCCTGCTAGGGAAACCTAGATGATTTTATGATCCAGTTGATCGTCATGGGCTTTATGTTTTTTGCAGCAAGGTTACTTAGCTAGTTTGATCTCGCAACTGCATTTCATTTCATCTGTCATATCAATGACAATCCCATAATATTTCAATTCATAACACGTAGTAACTTCATCATGTATAACTTAAGGTGTTGAAGAATATCCCACGTAATAATGAATTGACATTCAACCTTGATTGATACCCAAAGGTCTAAGCATTAAACTGAAATGAATGAAATTGATTTGGTAAATCTTGACTTTGTATTCATCATAATTCACAGCACAGACTTCTAATTACACAACAAATTCTTATGTTTTATATTCACCCAGCGAGATACCCTGAATGAGAAATCATGTTTAAGAAAAGCTATCTAGCCTTACATTGGTGTAGCAATGAAGTTGGTGTTTGCAACTCACATGTCATCGTAGCATTATCTTGTAGTATTCATTGAACGGAATATACCTCCTGAAAAGTCCTCCCTGCCTATCTCGTAATTCTCTCCTCCCCCTCTCCCATCCCAAAATCCTTCAAGAACCTCCCCCAAACAGCCCCCTTCCCACTCTCCCCCACCGCCACACTCCACAAAACTCTCGCAGCACCATCTTCCCATCCAATTGGACATCCATCCCACTCACCATTCCTCTTCCTATTCTCAATCACTTCCTTGGCCGCGCTCAAATACCCAGGATCCACACTATTCATGGCTACTTTTCGATCTCGCCATGCTGCTGCTGCTTCTGTCTCCGTAAGCATATTGAGTGCCGCTTTCGTGAGATTCGTGTGGACGTGATATCCATTTTTGTGACGGTTAGTGGGTGTAGGCTCAAATACCCCCTCACGAGCTGAGACGTTGATGATGTGGGCCAGTGGCTTGGCGGGTTGACCATTAGTTGCTGGATGTGGACGGGGGGTACCCATGAGAGGAAGAAGTTCGCGGATCAAGATTAGAGGGACGAATGTATTGACTGAATGCGCGGAAATAACGTCTTCATAAGGTATTTCGTATAAGCTTTGAACCCAAGAGGTCTTGGGTTCTTCCATCTTTGTTGAGATTGAAGTGGTTTTTTCTGTCCTACCGATTATTCCGGCTTCCTCGGTGGATATCTCGTTGAGACGATTCTTTTCTGTATCAAACTCTAAAAGGTTTAAGCTCTGAACACCTCCTCTGATACGAGAATTATAGTTGGTGTCAAGAATTAGATTGTTATGGTTATTATCCTCAAGTCTTAGCTGATTTTCCAAATCAATGGCTCGTCTTTCTTCTTTCACTGAGTCTGTCCAAGTTTGAGCCGCATTGTTTATAAGAATGTCAAGTTTTGGTGTATTGTCTCTACTCCGGTTTCTCAGTATCTGTTTAATCCCAGCGACCAAATGGAAGACGTCGTTCGCTGCTCTGAAGTCAGCTCCTAGGATTCTCAACCGCTTGACCCATTTGTCTGAGTCGCATTCCGCCAAATATCTCACTGCTGCATCTCGTGGATATCTAGAGGACACTATTACTTGAGCACCGCATCTGAGCAGTCGTAATGCGGTATAAAAGCCCAGGTTGATTCGACCTCCTGTTACCAATGCCATTTTACCATCCAGATTCAGAGCTTCAGGCAGTGAAAGATTGCTTGATGCGAGATTGAAACCTCCGCAGGGTTTACAAAGAGCGGGGTATTGAGGATGAGGACTAGTAATGAGAAAGTGACAGAGATAGCACTTTCTTTCTTTCCTTTTCCCTCTTGTTGCGTCTTCGCTTGCCGTGGAAAATGGGCTCCGCAGACGCTGGTTTAGCACCTGCACTACATTGTTCAATGGTGTTTTTCCATCAATACGAATACCATCCTGACTCTTGACATAGAAATCAAGTACTCTAAGTGCAGTCTCAACATCTTCTATCGAAGGTGGATTCTCAGCAGCACCTCCTAGAGCATCCGGAAGACTTCCATGCCTAGATTGAGGGCTCATTTGATGTAGGTAGGCTTGAATTCCCTGTATTATGCCAGTATACAAAGCTGCTCCTATCGAATATGAGTACCGAGCCGGCGCATTTTTAGGATACAGCTCTTTCGCTATTTTTTCACCCAAGGGAGATTCGACGCGAGGGAGGTAGAGAGCCAGAAGACTAGGAAGCCCCTGTGTTTGGCATAACTCTTGATCCTGTCGAATTTGTTGTGCTATTGAAGAAGGGGTGTGGTTTTTGATAAATTCCTGGCATGATTCTTCGGTGTTCAACATGGCTACCAGAATAATTCACGGCGAGGTATTTTGTGACTACTTTTTTTGTTTTATCCTTTGAATTACTCATCGAGCCCTATAGGTGGGGGGTTTTAAGCTTATTTGCGGCGCAGATGATGGGTCATTTCAGGGGTTTTGCGGGCCAAGCCCACTAATGCACCATCGTGCTGAGCCCTGTAAATAAGCAGAAATCCTTCAAATTCGTGAGTCATTTGAATTCTGCACAAAGGACAACAAAACTACAGTATCGCCCTCAAATGTAGTAGTTCTATCCCAAGCCGATAAAATTCTTCCAAGTTCGGTACACAATGGACTCCAATATTTGGTCGATTCCATGGCCACGCGAACTTCCAGTCGTGGTTCGATGCTTGCAAAAGTTACCGCGAGAAATAGTCCATCAAATTTTGAGCGATTTGCCAGTCATTAAGATACTATCAATTCTCTCTTGGAAATTACCATACCTTGATGAATGCGTTCTTTCCCATAGAGTCTATGGACAATTATTCACTTCACAAGGCGAAATCTCGCATGCTTTGAACCATTACACACTCTACCGCGAGATATGCTGGTTTTATCGCTGGCCTCCTGCAGACGTAGACTCTGTGTTTGCAAAGTTGGGCCAGACGCTCTTGAGTAACCTGATAACCGTGAATCACCTGGTCTTTCAAATGAAACGCATCATCAAAGTTGGCTTGAACTTAAACAATCATGATTTCGATCTTCTCGTCAAGTATGGAAGGCCTTGTCCACGCAGTACAGACATCAGGTTTGATGGGAATGAATCTTTCCCCAATTTGAAATATTGCTGGGACTATTGGAATTGGATCAAGCATGCCAAGATGAAGCTCAACAAACGGAAATCCGACCAAATAGAATTCTCAGCATATTTGATTGAGACATATCCACGAATTCTCAAGAGACCGCTTGATCCATCGCAGGGGGCTCCTCGGCCCAACACTACTCATACTGTGGTTATGCTTGAGAGACAAGCGATAAAAACCCTTAAGAACAGAAATTTATCCCATTATTGGGATATTAATCAAGGCTTGTATAAGTCGGGCAGATATGTGATTGAACTAGTACCATATGATCGATACCTTCGGTTACTACTTGACACTTTAGCCAATTATCCACTCGATGTCGAAGCCACTGGTCTTGAGGAAACTCTAGCCAGCGTCTCCTTACATAATGGCGGCCAAGAAACGACTCTAGAAGATACCGAGTTGGCTACCATTTCTGAAAGAGATCCTACTGATTTCAAGTATCCAGAAAACATTGCTGCTAGTTTAAGGGTGGTGTTGAAAGGCTTGATGTATATATACACAGAGCCGCCATTGACCATGCCTCGCACTCAATGGGAATTACTCAGAGATGGAAATTCTTCAGAGAATTGGCCAAGATTCTTCGTTGATAATGGAAGAACCGAACATCCACACTTCCATTATCCATGTGCAAATAAGAAAATAAAACCTTACGACGAAAGAGAGTATGAATGGCTAGCAGCTTTTGTCGAAGTAGTCACGTGGATAGAGTTGAATATTGGACCAGTAAAGGAAGATTTTTGAATATTCACTGATTGGGAATCTACATATTGCTCATGGCTGTCAGTCTAGTAATGAATCTGCTTGGAAATATTCTTAATTATGATTTTGGGAAGGTATTCTGGTTAGATTGTTAGAATCATTGAACAATAACCCTGAAAAGACATCGTCACAGAAGAGAGGGCAGTTACAAATTAGACATATGCTGCATATCATTTTGTCTAATTTCGAAGTTGAATGTTCACTGCATCACATTATCCCACTAAACACATGTGCGGAAAAGAACCCAGATAGATTGGTATTTTGATCAAAGTGGTTTTTATGAACAAGGAGTTAAGCTCATCATGTAATGCTGGCAGAATGAATGGTAGACACTATGCCGATTTTGAAGTCTTCAAATAGCATTAAACTCTATCCAAAGCTTCCCTGAATATCATCATTGAGATACTGAGTTATAAGGTGGTGTTGGCAGTTATAAAACTGATTACGAAGCCTGAACCGAGATCTCGAATTCTATTACAGGCGTTGGACAAGCAGGGTTCTTTTTGTTCTCCTTCTGAAGTGCACTCTACATTCCTTCGATACAAATGTTCTGTTCCTTCCTACAACCGAATGCTTCCAAGATATCTTGAGGAATATCTGGTGTGGGTGGTGTGGGGATGTATTTCTTTAAATTCGGCGTCAACGTGACCGCACGGTGACCCAAGAATTTTAATCCATTGTGACAATTCCGATGTGAATACTTGACGGTTCTCAGTTCATTGAATAGGTTATACAACCAAGTTCCAATTGAACGTCTAGACTTCATATTATAGTAATACAGAAGGTCATCATTAAGTTGCCAACAATTTCTCGAGTACTTTATTCTACTGCCGTCAAAGATGTCTTTATCGGGATTGATGAAGAAAGTTTGAAACAAGCCAGCCTGAGCGGAATTCATATCACCAAAATGTAGACGTAATTTCTTGTAATGTATTTAAGCCTCTTCACGGCTTTCGTGGTTGACAAACAAGACTGATGGTGTTGGAGCACCCAGATCAAAAAATATATCCGTTGGATGAGTAGTCATTTCGAGTAGGCGCTCCTGCGAACAAGCTAGACCCCAAATCACCAACCTTAATTCGATGGCGAGCCGAGGAAATGGTTCGAATGTACAAGATGTTTCTCTTGATATGGTGTCCGAGCTGGTGCTGGTCTCACTCTCAGGGAACGATTCGAGTGTGCTAGCTACTTGTTGTATGTCGGTTGCAGGAGTTGTCTTGCCCTCGTTGGTGCACGAATCGGATTTATTGGTTTCTTGTTGTAAATTGCAAATGGCCAACTGTTCAACACCGGAAATTAAGCTATCGAGTGCCCCATCCGTCATTGCATCGGTATTTGACATCGTATTCGGTGACATATCTTTAAGTAAGCTAATACTAAGGTTGGAGATGAGGATATAATACCTGAAAGGGAGACAGATATCGATAAAAGGATATGGGGAGAATGCTGTTGTATTCATTTTGAGATTTAAGCTGAGGTTAATAAAGAAGGTAAAGAGATGGGTCAAGAGTTCGGTTATCGGAGAGACACAAGCTAATGAAGTTATTCACTTGAACTGACCATAGTATTCACCTGAGTTTGGATTTGCATATTCGTATAGATTACAATATGGCCATCGTAACAGGATCTTTAGAAATTGCTTAGCTGATTCTAGGAGGCGCTGTTGTATGGAACACAAGACATGGAATATTGCAACACAACAATGAAATTCTGAACACACTCTGGGTTTTGTAACATCGTATCTACATTCTTTCATTGATCCAGACTATTTAAATAGCAAAATCCCTATTACCAAGATAATACAACCAACATCCCACACAATCAATTTCGAAGCATCGTACAGTAAGCCTGCGGCTACCCTGTCATTTTGAAGATGCCGTACCTAGGACTCACGTCTATCGATCCATTCGGAATTCTTTTCACTAGCCAAAAGTCTACACCACTACCTTCTCATACTCTTAACTCACCTCAAGAAACATCTCAACGAGCTCAGAGATTGAAGGAATGGATTTCCTATCCATTCACTGTTTTCAACAACCGGGAGGAGTTCGACGAAAAGATCAGAGAGATACTAGTGCAAGGGTCCATGATAACCATCTGTGAAATCTGGACTGATGCTAGACTATCGACTAAAATGTTTGCTTCACAAAGTTTGTCAAGTCTCAGGGAAAGCAAAAGTGCTTTGAAGAATTGGCTGGGACCTGAGAGACGGAGAGTGCATCGATATAAAAAGAAGACGGAATGATGCTTGAAGTAGAATAATCTTTGGAACATCAACCTCTTTGAAGATACTAAGTGTGTGAGACTGTTTCAGGTGATGATATTTCGGTAAAATATTAAACAATAAACTATAAACATAACGCATCCACTCTGAATGGCTTCCAAAAAAGCGTTGGTATCTTTTAAAACAGTGGTATCTAAGCCGAACCCCATCCGCATTAAATATGCCAACACCTAGAACACCTAGCGTACACCGTGAACTCCATTCTCAATAGTAACGCCAATCATCAATATAAACAGGTAATAATACAATCAAGAATGCAATTCGTAACGATATTTTCTTTCGTGTGCTACATCACCACATCTACGCCATAGAATCCCCTGTACGGATCCTCATACTGTGGATTTCTATGTCTGTTGTCCGCTGTATATATTTATCACCATGCATAGGTTGTGGATAAACTTGGTCAGCCGAACTGTTCGTATCCAAGCTTTGTTTCATATAAGACATACGACTTTTCCTTCGAGTTGGCAATGAGCTGAGATGACTGTTGTAACTGTTGTCGGGACTGCCGTATGATCCAGGATTCTTGCCGCTGACAAATCGATCCCAGTATGGTTTGAGTGGAGGAATACTTCCACAAACGATGATAACGAAGAGTTCCGAACCGCTCCACACGAGCAAATCGTAAGTTTTCCCTGATTGTTGTTAGTGATTTGTTGTGTTACTGCCGAGATATATTTGGTGAGCTTACAAGTAAGATCGGAGTGGGCGTTAAGTGATCCCAAAAATGTTGTTTTAACGATACAGCAAACAGCAGCACTGGTATTGTTAGTGCTCATTCTCTCAAATGAGGAAGAGTAACTTACATAAGTCCAAGGCCCAAAAGTATGGTCAAGTTGACACGCTTCTTCATATCCATGTTGAGATTCATGATGACACTGGCAGGTACAAGCGCGAGTACAATATCTGCGAGGCAATTCTCAGCTAATACAACTTGTTAGCAAGTTTCATTTCGTCGACGTAGACATTGCAATACGAACCTGCAGTAAAAATGGCGAATCGAGATTGAACACTAGGATCCCAGCACGTGTGTGGAATACTAGAGTCCCATAATGCTTTAGGCGGGCTGCATTGCACGTAGGTGAAGATACAATCTAATCCGTTGATCAGAGCCGTGAGCCCCATAGCTCCATAGACAAGCCATTTGCGCCAAGCGGTTGTATCACCACTCATGATTCGAAGAACGAGAAATCCCACTGCAGCTTTGCCAGTGATGAAGGCGAAGACAATAACCACTTGGATTATGTAGTTGAACTTTGCGGCTTTCATTGTTTGCTCTAAATCGAGGTAATATAGATGTCGAAATCCTCCAAGTTTCCATTCGTATGTCATGAGACCGCCATATGTTATAAAAAGACACTATCATGAAGTTAGAACAACATCATATGAATCTTGAAAGAGATAGACGTACCAAAGTAACAAGCATGACCCAATCATCCCTCCCAAGACCTTTTATCATGATTCTGGCATAAAATCTTGCCATGACAATCACGAAAGCAAACGCAATCTGGGTCAAGACGATTATAGAGGCCGTTATTCCCCTGTCAACGTCTCCACCTGCTGGTACTTCAGTGCCGGGCATATTGACGGAGCTGATGTATAGCTGATATAAACTCGATATGAAACAATTGAGCGTCAAATAGCAGATCAAACAAACTTAATCAAAAGCAAACCAAACGATCATGATTCATGTTCGATGCTAATGGGGTAGATTATCTATTAAACTACTCGAGCATCTTTCTTGGTTGAACCCCCGCAATGATATCGATATCCTATCGTAAGCACTGCCATGACCTACGGCCGATCCACTTTTGTACTGGCGTCGCATGGCGACAAGGGTACAAGAAAATCACTTGAAGGATTTTTGCACAATCACTTTCACTGATAAATTCCATTCCTGGAGCCTAGAACCGCGGCAACAAGCGAATTGAAAGGGGGGGGGGTTGCAATTGCTGTGCTGGCAAAACCGATACACGACATGTCATGTCTACTAGCTCTCTGCAAGCGTTGTTCTTTGCGTTGTTCTCTTGGAGGGAAAAAGACATACTTACTGCTCAGACTCAGGCCCAAGATACGATTGACTTTGTACTGGAATATTCCGTGCGCCTCAGCCCAGCCGTTGTTACATTGTCAATAAGACTGAATGCGCACGATTGATTCGATAGATGATTGCTCGTAAATCTACGTAAAGGAGCTACAAAAGCAAGTATAGATAATGTGTGACCGAAAGTCCGAAAGAAGAAGCCGAAGCCGAAGAGTGATATAAAACACGGGGATTGTCCTGTGTTTAGTATCCTAAATTCCTTCCAAAGTCCTGATCGAATTACGTATTCGAGCATAAATATATATTCCTAGAAATTTAGTGACCGTCGTAACGCTGTGGAAATTATTTCTCACTGTCACAGCTCGATCTGACTGTTCAATACTTTGTGAATGCTGCGGTATCACTGGCAATTGCACAAGATTGTGAAAGGATCTTGTTAGGGCTTTGTCCATGTCCATACATAGCATGAAATTCTGACAATAACGTAACCCTAAAATAGCACTGTACGACTCAGCCAATGTTGTGTGAAAATCCCCTGTTGCCATGCATCGCTTCTGCCTACCCATGCAGCAGGGCTCCCTAATATGGACCAAATCAAGATTCAAACGTGGGGGGATTCCCAGTATGCAAATTGACCAGAATGTCATAGATGGGAGCTTTCGCGCCTTTTATATAGTATCACATCACACTGTGAGATATATAACCTCGTCGGAAATCATGCTAATCAACCTCGCGGGCGCTACAACTTTAGATCACCGAGAAGCCCATGGTCAGTGCTTACTGTCACTTACCGTATTCGTCACTACCCATCAATTTGAATCCGTGCTTGGAAGCTTGGACGTGGGCCTATGGCAGGCCAGGCGAGCCAGGGTTGTGGTAAAGGTTGCGAATACCCCGCTTAGCAGATGCCAGATGATTCAAGAAGTCTGATAACCAGATTCCTGGGACGTGTAGTAGTTACTGCCTTGCGCAATATGAATGTCTTAGATGGAACACGTTAACCAGCGGCAATGGCACATCGTCGCTGACTAGGAATTTCAAAGATTTAACATCGGCTACGAAGCGCCCAATTTAGCACAGTCTTTAGCGCACGAACGATATGTGGAGACTTATTGAGTGGAATTCGCGGAGATAATATAGAGACTATTGTGAAGGTTTTGGACAAATGCAATCTCAAAATTAATAAAGAGTCAATTGCAATTTGCAATCGACTCCGCTTAGGTAATTTGAAGCCTAGCTATATTCTCATCACACCTAGATCTGGACCAGGCTTTACGAACCCGAGAGTCTCGGAATCAGACTGGAACCGCCACGATTATGCTATCTCCGAGAGAAGCGGTGTATTTGACAATTTTCTTTGTTTGAAGACCAACAGATGCTAAAAGAGCGTACCATTCTCCTTCGGTTCGCTCAGTTGATGCGAGGACAGTCATCATCACCAAGTCAATTTGGGTTGCATGCCAGTGAGCGCCCGTCTCGGGGATAACCATCTCGTCAATCAAAATGGCCGAATCTGGACCCATTGCATCTTTCAAATGCTTCAAAATGATGCGACATTTCTCATCGGGGTAGTCGTGAAGGACATTGCGCATATAGTAGTATTTTGCACCTGAAATGCTTGTCAGTATGTAACGACGGTTCCACTAGTAGGATTGTAACAAACCTGTGACTATTTGAGGCGTGAAAAAGTCATGAACTTCGAGCTCCACATCCTTCATTCGAAGTGCATTCTTGATAGAATGATCAAGCTCCTGCAAAATCACTCGACCAGGGACGCTGGGCTTCTCCATTCTCAACTCCAAACACTTATGTCCAAAACCACCGCCGACATCAACAAAGACAGGCTCCTTGGCATTCCAGTTCCTGGTTTCCTCTTCGATTGGGTACTTGGAGAGCCAAGTTGGCATCTCACCACGTTGACCTACCATAAAATCGGCAAAGTAGTTGATTAGTCTGGGCTGTTCTTGAATCCAGTAGAAGTACGGGACTTCAGTTTTGAAAGCGATCTGAGCAGGAGCACAAGTGTTATCTGCGATGTTCTGATATTTTCTCTCGGCCAAATAGTCAGGCGTAGCTTGCAGTGTAGGGCCAAGTGAATGAAAGCTGTGAATTTCATAGTCAGCGATGGATGTACCAAAAAGTCTTCGAAACCATGAGAAGGAATCACTGACTAGTGACCAATACCGCCTTTGTAGCCCTTTTGAGCCAAAGCTTCGGTGACCTTGCCGGCTTCAAAAGTGTTTTTGCCAGTCTCTCGAACCATTCGTACAGAGGCAAGATATCGGAGTAAGCGAACTAGTTATGCTGTGAGAAGGTGTCAAATTTGAAGCTGAGGATCGAACTCACCTAAGAAGGCTGGATCTGACTCGATTTCTTTTGCTAGCTGCTCGACAGTCATTGGCTCCTTCTTTGCGACCATGATCTCAAAGAGCTTCATATCACAGCCAATCTGAGCACCTGTCAATTGAAATTGCTAACACAGTTTGAGTTAGCAGGAGTCACGTTTATTATTGTAATCCGAATAAAAATAGCACATACCAGATACATGATACGCTGCATAGAGTCCCATGGTGTCTCCAATTCAATAGAAAGATCTCTAAGATCGTCGATCATCTTCTTTCGTCCTGCTTCATCAGCATTTGCAGCGGCGGCCTTCACGTGAGCGATAAGATCATCCATTTTGATGTTAGTATTACAGTTGAAGTTGTTTTAGGTTTGGTCGTGTAGTAAAGAGTTTTGGTGGGAAGAATATTTGCAGACCGTTGTAGGATTATGAGGTTGTTTATGGAGAGTTGTTATAAGCACATGAGGAAAAAAAGGTCATAGGCCAGCCCACTGCTCCTTCTTCAGAATATAAGTGGAAGTTATCTAAAAACAAAGCATAACTGACACTCACATAATATGCAGCCAGTGAATTTTTGACCGCAGAAACTTCCATAGTACGGCTTTTCCAATCAACGAGATATCAGGGGAAACGGCGCAGCGGGGTTATTTGATCGATAATCGTAGAATTATTCATATTAAAGACACCGCCATTAATTCACCGCACATAAGGAGTCACCCAATCCCTCTATCGATGCTCACTTTTTGTAATACATCAATTGAAACTCTTCTTCTTTGCTACCACGTTTGATGTCTCCTAATACTATAATACAAGGGTTTGCACCACAGCCACAGAGCCCTTAGCAATTCCAAATGAGCAGACCATCTATCCAGATACTGCCAAGCGTGGTGATAATTTCAGATTCAAACTGACATGATTTTCCGTTATCAAATCTGTAAGCAAGATTCTAGATTCGACATGGCCTTTTGAATTCGTTCAAAGGTCCAGGTGTGCACAACATATACGATGCCCAAACTTCAGGGTTGCATTATTATGGATGCTCGCAGCAGTAGGTAAGGGCTTCAGCTGAATGAGTAAGCTGCAGGAGACCCATGTCGCACGTGAGTTACACAAGTTTTCAGCCTCCAGGGAGGTACATATATTTGGCTTTTCGATAATACTACGTTATAATTCACCCCGGAATAGGATTTCTCATTGAAACTCTGTTCTCGTGGTTCGAGCTTGGTACCGGTTCTATAGGTAACAATACACCGAGATTCCCAGGACGAGCAAATCTCTCCGCAGGATCGATTGCGAATATAGCGGCAACCTTCGATGTACGACGAACATGAGGTCAATTACCACATGGGAGATGTACAAACATGGTACGCATATGCTTCGAGGAGGATCCGTACCTGCACAACCAGTGCCTCACAGACGGCAAGTGGTAACTCAATGAATGGGACGCAATCCTCCAACCGAGCAATTGCGAGTAACTGATTGCGCATTTTTAGACAGTAGTTGTGAATGTCGTCTTTGTATTCTCATCTTTAGGCCGACTTGACAATGCCTGTACACCAGGATCGAAAATAGAATCCCCTCTAATTTATAGTACTATCCAGCATTCTTGCGTCTGATGAATTTGAATCATACCATTCGTTGGGCGGGGTCGATCATTTTCGATCTCACAAGAAATGTCAAGTTTCATCAGACCGCTCTGTCGTAAACGTAAAATCGATCAATATTAGATCAGTAATGAATTCAAAAGAACCAATCACCCCCGTGATCTATGATTTTCGTCAAATCAATCATGTAATGGGTATCGCAAATAGCCAATGCTTCCCGCCCACATAACGCCGTAGTGTTTCGCCGCGTGGTGTTCGTCTCTCCGTGGCAGACGTATCGGATTGATGAACCCATCATCGTTTGCTCGACGGCATTTTTCTCGCTTTGAACTACCCCTTTTTCACCTCGCCCATCCATTTTCCCATTGCCTTGGATCCCTCGTGTGCCGCCTTAAATAATCCGCGTTCTGCCTCGTCCAAACCCCTCAAGAACTCCACGCCTTCTCCACCGCCTCTGCCATTGCTCTGTCCTACACTTCCACTTCCAGCATGATCGCTGATTTCGCCAGCTCTTGTCCTCCAACTCTCCATCAATACGTCGCAAACCTCTTCCTCTTCGAATAACTCCAAGACCCGCACGCCCAATCCATAGAAATTCTGTGCCAAATTGCGTAAGTCGACACTCTTAGGGTCGGCTTTCAATGCATTGAGAACGCGCGGCGCAAGACAAGCAGGTAGATCAAGGGTAACGAGAGACTTTTGGGAAGATGGGGAGGAGGAAACGGCAAGTAATTCAGCAAGCCATAAAGGAAGATCGACGCGTGTGTGTTTTTTCAAAGGGGTAGCAGCGTTATTGTCGAGATATCCTAAAGAGGGAACATCAAGCTCGAATGTGCATGGGATTTTCTGACATATATTAATACAATGAATCTGATTGGAAGGAGGGGTAAATACTTGAGCGTCGGTGAGGATCGCGTCAATATCGTAGTAGGACATTCTTAAAAGCCACAGATCTGCGGCGAATAGCTTAGACTTCACCTAACCCGCATAATATAATAAATTTTAGTATTCAAAGATATTTTATGTGAAAGAGTACGCGACGATGAACTTGTTTGATATCGGCTCCGTGCCATTATTTGCACTCTCATCGCTTATGTAATCCGGTAATGACATAATGATGTTGGAGCTCCAAATATTTACTTCCGGAGCTTCCCCTCTTTGAAAGACGTCCGATTGATATTTGAAAGCCACATCAATAATTGAAACAACACCAACTTCAAACGTTCAAATAAAATTCAAAATGTCCACCACACTTCTTCGCACATCTACTGCAGCTCGTGCTGCTCTTAGAGCCAGCTCTTCCAAACGAGCTGCCTCAATGGCAAGCACAAGCTTCATCCGTGGAAAGGCTACTCTTCCAGATCTTCCATGTCAGTTTCTTCATACCTAGATCAAACAGCTCCGATATCTCATTACATATCCTAACTTTGGCTACAGATGACTACGGTGCTCTCGAACCCTCGATCTCTGGTAAGATCATGGAGCTTCATCACAAGAACCATCATCAAACCTACGTTAACAGCTTCAACGCTGCGAGCGAGCAAGTAGAGGCCGCTACATCCAAGGGAGATATTGCTGCTGCCATTGCATTACAACCCCTCATTAACTTTCATGGAGGTGGACATGTGAACCATAGTTTGTTCTGGGAGAATTTGGCACCAAGCAAGAATGGTGGTGGTGGAGAGCCCACAGGTGCTTTGAAGGTATGAATCGATATTCGCTATGGAAATTTGTACCTTTATTAGAGTCGAAGAGTATCGGCTAACAAGAGCTTCTTTAGACTGCCATTGAGACCAGCTACAAAGATTTCTCATCTTTCAAGACAAAATTCAACGCAGCTTTGGCAGGCATCCAAGGAAGTGGATGGGCGTGGTTAGTCAAGGACAACGAGACTGGTCAAGTCCAAATTAGAACATGTGCAAACCAGGATCCAGTCGTTGGCAAGTACACTCCATTATTGGGTGTTGATGCTTGGGAGCATGCCTACTATCTTCAATATCAAAACAGAAAGGCAGAGTACTTTAGTGCTATTTGGGATGTAATTAACTGGAAGACTGTGGAAAGCAGATTGAAGTGAAGTGGAGACGAGGGAGCCAAACATTAGATACCTATGTAGTCGTTAAGCGTAAAATGAATGTATGATCAGTTCAAGCGTTGTATTGCAGTATTTCTTGGAATCTAGGGGAATGTTCATCCATAAACACATATTTTCACAAGCACATGGTGATTCATAATTAAAGTGGCAATGTAATTAATGTTTTCTTGAAACATCCTTCCTTCATAACCTATTACACCGCTATCACTCCCTCCCCTTTCCAGTGGGTATCATAATGGCAAACAATCATGATCTGTCATACATAGCTTCGAAGACAATATTTCGAGATCCAAGTACCAGGCATCATCTTTCAAAACATGCCTTATGCCTCTTCACGTAATACCTTTTATCCATTCACACTCCTCAGACCTTCCTCAAACTGGATACCTTAAACTTCTAAGGCAGAGGGTAGTTGTATAAAGATACTGAAACGATAGTCGAAGTTATCATTCGAATTCTTGTGAGTATAACGCGATGCTCTCGCTTGTGAGCGGTTAGAGTTGGTGCTATTGGTGAAAGAAATGCAACGAGGACTGGTAAGTGTCGAGGCGATCAATCGGAGTTCGATATATCTCTTCTGCCAAATCAGAATGCCCGGCTCGCTCTTTTCTTTTCGATGATATTTGCAACAGGTACGATATTTCTAAGAAATCGTCTTACGAACGCGTTGATTTGATGTCCGCTATTTCAAGCTCATCGGGCGGATAACGATTGATGATGGGATCTCAATTGCAGTTTCTCCCAGCGTGCTTTCCAGAAAGGTGAGCCCAACTAGTCATTCTCATCCATAACATGATTCCAAAACTCCCTCTGTATCCAAGAAGATTTCTTTCGCTGCCCCACGCGGAACTAGAAAGCCTTCATGCGCCCCCATCACAAATATGCCATTATTTGCCTCCTCGAGGATTCGAGTTGTATCCGAAAAGCTGCATACTATGTGCATTTCATGAGAATTTCTTCAGTAAATAAGATAAATATTGAAGCAATATCGTAAAAATTCTTTTGCGTCCATTGTGTTCCACTTCGAGTAGAAAGTTGTTGCAGAGGAGAAGATTTCACAGCATTCTTTAAAACGATAAGCTCGTAGCTATTACTGTAAAATCAATCTACTCCTTCTGGCGACTTCTTCCGCGTCCTGTAGATCTCTATATAAATGTTAGCCTAGGCTTGTGAAGAATCCAATGAACCTCAAGAGAGGGGAAACTCACGTCATGTGATTTGGAATGATGTGAGTAGTTGGTCACATGTTCTTCCGCCATATATCGATTCTCTTCATACAACATGTTTAATGGTGTCCCGTCGAAAGTCAAATCAGAATCGTCGATACTATATGGTAGCCTCCATGCTTCAGCTTGAAGATCGAACTTGGTGTTTTCATCATCGAATGCCGTAACATTTGTGATTAAGAAGTATTGTTTGACTTCAGCAGATGTATTGCTTGTATCGTTGCCCGACATGATGAATTATTAAAGATATAAAGTAAGTCTCAGGTTTTGATATTGACCTGGCTGAACTTATTTGCAGTAGGCAATAGATATAAGTTAGGGATAAGGCTGATATGGTTTTTTGTCTAGTTAGAGATGTGTTGGCAGTGTTGAGTTGTTGATTCAAATGTGCAACATTAGACATCAACAGCAAGATAGTTAGAATGCGGCAATACCCAACACTTATATATATACATATCATACATAGAACACTAGGTATCCGATGATGCCTCTGATATCGGGGAGTTCACCGGACTCTTACTCGCCGGATCGAGAAGGCCAGATGATAATCTTTAAAGTTTAGGTCCGACCGAAAATCTAGGCAATTCCCCGACACAACCTGGATTTGTCAATGCGGGTGTGACCTGACTTGGAAACAATCATGGAGATGCATTTACTCAAAAGCTAAATTGGTGGAATATCATGTTCCTGACTTGTCACGACGCGCTGTCGCTTCAGGTTTTGGTAGAGGCTTAGAGGTTGTGCGACGGAAAAGCACCGCCGAAGGTTAGAACATGACTCAGCTTAGTAAAACCACCAGCAGCACACCAGGAAACGTTTGGATACTTTGTTCGAACCACAAAACAAACAACATCAAGACACAATTTTACTGGGGGAAAAAACGACTTTTACCCGAAACTCTATCTCTTTTATCTTTCAACATGTGATGATAAGAATCCGAGAGGCCTACCTGATACTCGAGACATGATTCTCGGATTACACCTCCGATTCAATTAACCGACCTGCCTCGAAGTTGGGAAACAGGGGACTCAGCAGCGACAGCTGATATTGTGACGATACATTATGACCTTTAGACTACCTTCTCTAACCGTCAAAGCCGCTGAAGTCGAAGTCGAAATACAAATCATTAATTTGTACGAAGGAATCAATATGTACTCCGCCATTATATTCAACTCGGCAACAGATACATCAGCAAAGTCTCCATATGGTCAAATCAACTTCCTTGCTACCCCTCCTCGCCCACCATTCGGGCAATAAAATCTCATCGCTTACCCCGCCGCAATATATCGATCTTTTCTTTCTGGGGAAGTTGAATCAATTTCAGCTGCCAATAATATATAGCCTCTGACAATATCCGATGGTGGTCAGCCTCATGAAGTATACGATACAACTAGACATATATCCCGCAGATCGCGCGAGATCAGGTTAGTATAACACTTCCCATCAACTATCGAAATTTGGGTCGTGAAACATACGGCTTTTGAAACGGCGATTCATTAATGTCACAATGGTCTCTCATTGCCTAAGATCAAACTTTTTCACACGTTATCGTTACTATTTCTCTGTTTGGTAGAGTCTAATTCCTCCTTGGGGAAGTCCCTTCGGTCCGTCTCATTATAGCTCGGCCAAGTATAGAAACAACCAATCAACAAAAATACTCGCAAGGACAGCGCCTCTTCACATGCACCCCATAGTTCGATTTGATTATATTTCCGAACCTTATTCATGCACTCACACTCTACATGCTTATCTGCATTCTGATTGCGTACATCATTCTTGTGGCAAGACTACATCTTCATGATTGCAAAATCTTGTCATCATATTACGAACGCAAGCGATCACCGTTTGCCATGATATATTTCCATATCCGAAGACGTCATGCCCGTGGCGTCGAGTAACGAACATACATGATTCAAACTTCCTTCTTCCCCACTCATGCGATAACGATTACAATGATGATGTTGTGAAGAAATCAAATGTACGATGCTTGTCCATGGTCCTTCTTAGTATTATAACAAGTTATACATGAATTATGCATATAGGGCTGAGCGAGATTTCAGGTTTAGGCTTTGAGTTCCGCGGCTTTACCGCAAACATCATCTGACTTTCTTGTTTCACTGTTGCTCACGTTCAAGCAATCAAATGTTTGGAATCATTTTCTGACGTTGACTCCGCTTTTCATATATTATCACACCACACTGTGTCACTGCGAATTCGTAACTCTTACTTTGGATTCACATGACAACGTTGGTTACTAGCCACAAAAAGTGACAACTACGTCATTGTGATTCTGTACAGCTTTATTATCATGAAAGAGGAGAGCCTGAGTCGAAGATTTTAGCAATGATGCCTAGCTTCAAGATCCAAAACGGTAAATATCTTGGATCTTATCCATGGCGTTTTTCTCTTTGGTTTTTATACATTATTTCTGATAGGAAGAATATGTTTTTGGTTCACCAAGCCTCTTGTTGGCTTAGATAGCTAACCCCGTTGAAAGCTTGGGGAAAGCCTCTACCCACTCAATAGAATAACACACTTACCCTGACTCAGAGCTTTGAAACATGTTTGACGTCTGCTTCTCCTCTGGGCCAATCAAATTCTACTTCCCGCGTTTGTTTCGCAATGGTTCCTGCGTGCTCAACATCAAGCAGGTGGTACATTTCAACCTCGGATCCTCTACCAGGAATTTGAATCGCTTCGCAATTGTCTCATGTGCATTGAACAAGTGCACAACTTAGATCTTCTGGGTGTGTAATTGCCTGTGTCTCTCAGATAGTGTACGCACTGCGAAGTTATGCTAAGGAAATTCGATAGCTATGTCAAATGGAAATCGGTATCCTAGATATCAATCGTACCATTCAACCCCCTATTAATTTCTTTTCTTATTTATAGATTATATAGAGTATAACTCTTGAAATTCTAATTCTTAAAACTTCCAATCGGAACCATTTTTTAGTATGTCCCTGTCTATTTTAAAGTCTTCTGCCTCGATTTAGAATTTTACCCTCCATTTAGAGTTTTCTCCCCTTCCTTTAGCCTTTTTCCGACTCGTCACTATCTATGATCGTCACCACCTGTATATTGAAAATCACAGTACAAAGTGTCTAGAAAAATTGAGGTAGCTGAAAGCTTTGAAGATAGAATGCTACCCTGCATAATACGAGCTGCACAATCGTAGACGATGTTGATCTAGGTATGATTTTCAGATGGCATGATCAGTATCTCCCGGCTGGTAGAGTCATTAGACATTGTCGTTGATCTGCACGAGAGGGCCATCTATGCAGGAGGCTCGATATTCAACATCCTGAGCTGTGAATGAGCTCTGAGTGTGCATGTCATTTGGATTTTTGAAGACGTCTTGTTTTACAGAGCGTTGAGTGAAGATGGCTGATGGTTGCTGAGATAGCGCTGATTTGTACTGTGTTAATTATGAATGTGGAAGATGGTGAGATACTGCACATTTGATATTCAAGACTCGGGGGAGAGGACTGCCTGAATCGCGAATGCCTGTCTGAAGACAAAGATTATGAATGAATAGAATGGAATACCTCCCTGCACCCCTTCTGTATTCTCCCAAGAGTAGTACAGAGAGAGATTCAAGAAGAACAGCAATAAAGTATGAAAAGTATTGATATTCGTTTCCCGTGTAGGATTCCTACGATCTACTTCTTCACAATTTCGATCTCAAAATAACATGGCCCAACCACCTTCACCTTTTTCTCGCTACTATTTTTACCATTCGCCTTCACGTTTGTTCTCTCCAATCCCACTATGTCCTTTCACTTGATCAAAGTGGCAATTCCTACCCAAATTAGCAGAATGGTGACTAGTTTCCACGCCGGCTGAACACAGTCCGGAATTCTATATTGGAGTTCCTTTACAGTATCAAAGGAACCGGAGTCAACGCACTTAAGGTAGCTATGGAAGACCGACATGAACGAGATCTTTCTTCTTAACACGAAGCGCCATGAACCATTATATTTCAATACATGACCACGACAATGAAGATATGGTCGCCATGTTGCCGTATGAACTTGGACAAGAAAGACAATCCGTTTACATTGCCTTGATAAACGATGAAGATAATAACTCTCTCTGAGGAAAAAATTGATTATTGGTTTGGAACTTCGGACAGCCAGTGAAGATAATAATATTCTCAACACTTCCCATTCCACCATCCTCACATATCAGGACCACTGGGAAAAGAACATTGACTCCTCTGATATGAGTAAACCACTTTCACCCCCTATCATTCTCTCTCTACCAACCAATCCGGTACTTACGAAAACATCACTTCTTGCCACCACCCAACTCAAAAATCCACCGATTCCGAAGCATTCCAAGCCAATTTCATCGCACATGTTACGCTATAAAAAAACTTCGACAAAAAGTATTCATCAATGATGCAAATAATATCAACAATTGAGTATGGCAATATTCTACAAGTGGCTGAAATTCCGAAGTTTCAATCCAAAAGTGAGGATATCAGCGCAATGCTGGCCCAGCTCAGAAGTACAGTATAACCCCGATCTCAAGTATCAAACTCGTCATAGCTTAAAGCCACAGGGTACCTTTATGTATACCACTAGGTTGCTAATTTTGGTAGTGATAGAAATGAGGGAAATACCCTGGGATCATTTGCGCCATTAAGCAACAAGAGAGATGAGCGGTATGATGTATTCATATGTCAATTGTATGAGGCATTTGACATAAGATAATTGAGATATGCAACATAATGATAATTGTTTCGACTAGTAGTGGTCGTTGTATTGGAATGGGTTAGTAGTTGACGTGAAGTCAAAGTGGTTATCTTTAGTGGCCGGAGATTCCGGCACAGGGAAGAAGAAAAAAGATCTGTCATGATAGGAAAGAATTCTTGAACAAAGTGGTATTGAGTAAGTGTATATACAAAATGAAGAGGAGTTACATGCCTGCGTGCAATTCCTAAATTCCATGTCCTAATCGCTCGCCAATATTTACAAATTCTTCCACGCCATTTCCATTAAAGACTAATCGGCTATAATATCATCGTTCGCTTGTTACTGTCTTCATTTCACTCATGTTGCGACCCCGTGCTGTCAGACGATATGATATAACTCAGGCCGAGGCCACA
This sequence comes from Botrytis hyacinthi, assembly GCA_004786245.1. Classification (NCBI taxonomy): domain Eukaryota; kingdom Fungi; phylum Ascomycota; class Leotiomycetes; order Helotiales; family Sclerotiniaceae; genus Botrytis; species Botrytis hyacinthi. The sequence continues at coordinate 78,967 of PQXK01000089.1, read as the reverse complement.
ATAGCCTCCACTCCCGCCTGAATAACCCTCGCTCTTCCAACTCCATGAACAAGCACAGCATCTAACCAAATTCTTTCTTTAACTTCTCCAGGCTTCTCTACCCCCCAACCCCTCTCAGGACCCCACCCCACAACTTTCTTATGTCTTTCTACTACCTCTCGTAATCCATTCATCATATCTCCAGTCCTCTGCACACCAGGGAAGGCATCAAATTCAACAGTTTGTATTCCCTTTACATCCCTGAATATTCCTTCTAATAGTTCCTGGCAAAATCTTTCATAAAATCCATCGCCCGCTCTGAACCCTTTGAATATAGCGTCGGAAGGGTCGCATTCCACAAATATTTTTAGAACACGAACGGATGTGCAATCAGAAAGTCCAAGTAGAGGTGATACAATCCAACCTCTGGGAGGACTATTCCAGCCTGGACCTAGTCGAAGTTCAAGTGTAGTGATAGAGTTGCGATATTGGGCTGGCAGACGCGCGAGTAATGGTTTCTTTGTCTTGAAATAGCGACCTGGATGGACAGGGAAGATACGGAAAGTATAGGTTGAGAAGAAGTGGTGCGACGATTCATTGTAAATTTGTTTGCAGACAGAGAATAGAGAAAGGAGTTTTTGACGATGAATGATGGAAAATGTTGTAGGGTCGAGGTCGATAATTGAGGGGAAAGGGGCGAATATGAGGGCATAAATCTTAGTTCGTAGTTCGGAGGGCAGAGAGAGAAACGGAAATGGTTGTTTAAGTTTGCGAGTGGCGAGAGTGATATCTTCAGCATCAGATGGATATGCTGAGGGGTAGGTAGATGAGTTTGGGGTTGTAGAACCAGATACGGGCACGCTTGCTATTGCGCGGCGATTCCGTAGGGTTAAAGTATGATGTCTCATAGACGGCGCCATATCTATTGCTATTGTTCAAGTAGGAGTAAGTAAGTAGGTAGGATAACCAAATTGTGAAATTGTAGTTGTCGTCGATATACTGTAGAGCTTTGGATGTTAGGTTTGTTGAGTTTGAGATGAATGATGGAACCAAGTGGAGAGAATCGCGTGCTAGGAAGGAAATACTGATTCAAAATCACAAAAAGGTGAATCGCGGGATATCTCAAATAATGAATAATGGAATAATATTTAAAACTTCAATTATACACAAGAAGGATCCTTCTATCAAGACTTGTGCCGAGTATATTCGGATAGATTATGAGGGAGGCCGGAAACACCCTCAAAATATGAGTATTTCAATGAGATATGGAATGTTAGGACACCACGGGACTGAAGTTGTAATTGAGTAGCCGGTGCTCTTTCAAGCACCGGCTTAACATCCAATTCTTGAAAGTGTCATATTCGTTCTCCTCAGATTGTTCAACTCTTCGTCCACGGTTATTGTAGGCGCGATGAGTATAATTTCTGTCCACTGAGTGTCAACTTTAAGGAAAAAAGAAAAAAGGAAATCAGAATCCGAAAATCAATTGATGCTTTTATGGTGGGGAGTTTGACGCCAATTGAAGCTAGTACCAATTGATACTAGCTTCGATAATTCCCGCCCGCATCATTGTAGAAAATTGTATTTTGTTGCTTGTAAGGGAAAACTTAAGGAATCAGGTTATTTTATTAGGCCAAAGGAACTTTGAAGTTTCTCTTTACTGACAAGAACTTCAATAATATTCAATGCGATTTCGCATATAGTCTTTTCTTTATTGAAGTAAGCTGTGTATATTGATTCTCTTCCTTCATAATGTTGTCAAGAGCTATCGGAAGGTCGTTGCAAACGCCAGCTCTTAGAAATAGTTCGACGAATTTCCGAATAACCTCATCAACGTCATGGACTCGGTCGATGGCGAACAATCGCCGCCAACCTAAAAAGCCTACAGATTATAATAGACCATCGGGTACGCCAACACCATCCGGTCCAGCTGGGGCACAAGCTGCTTTTACTTCACCAAAATCAGGACTGAGTAGTGATAAATCTGGTAATCCAGACTTCTCCAAGGCGCAGGATGAAGTGAGTAAGGGGGCTTCACCACAGAGAAATACCGTACCTCAATCACAGGGAGGAGGTGCCGGCGCACCAAACCCAGATGCAAGGAAAGGTGAAAGTCCAGACTTCTCTGGCAAGCAAGATGAATTTGAGACAATCGCTGTCGACCCCGCACAAGCTGAATTCGAAAATAAGCCTCTACCAGATCTCACCCAAGGTATTCCTTCAACTTTGGATTTCGAATTGGCAAATAGAAAATCGAAGGCATCGCCATTGAACCTTACAGAAGCGGCAGATCCTGAAGAAGCTCCTAGTGGCGGGGGTAAAGGTCGCGGGGAATTGCCAGCATCTGCGTATGTTTCTTCCTCGGAAAGAAAGAGAAACCAAATGGCCAACTACATGTATCTTGCATTCTTCATATCTGCGATCACTGGTACGGTATACATGGGAAGGAATTGGGAGACAGAGGAAGAGGAAAGATTACATTCGGAAACTGCTCCATCTGGATGGTCACTTACTGGCATGTGGAATCGTGTCAGGGCCCGAACCGGAGACCAACTTGGTCACTACACCGAGCCAGCTTTTACCAAATTACTCCCCGATCCAAGTCCCATGTTTGAGCGCCCTTATACTTTAGTTCTAAGTATGGAGGATCTTCTCATCCACAGTGAATGGACCAGAGAACACGGTTGGCGACTGGCAAAAAGACCCGGTGTGGATTATTTCTTAAGATATTTAAGTCAATATTACGAATTGGTCATCTTCACCACTCAACCATCTACTTTAGCAGAGCCAGTTATTCGAAAATTCGATCCATATCACATCGTCACTTGGCCACTTTTCCGAGAGGCAACACTTTATGAAAACGGAGAATATATCAAGGTAAAGGTTTCGTGTCATCCTTCTCACGACTGTTACTAATTCTATATAGGATCTTTCATATCTCAACCGAGATCTCTCAAAGGTCATATTAATCGATACTAAAGCACACCACGCAAAGAAGCAACCAGAAAACGCAATAATCCTTAAGCCATGGATGGGTGACGTCCAGGATAAAGAACTTGTTTCTTTAATTCCTTTCCTTGAATATATCCCTACAATGCAATACGCCGATGTACGCAAAGCCTTGAAATCATTTGAAGGAACACATATTCCTACTGAATTTGCCAAACGTGAGGCGGTTGCGAGAAAGAAGTTCCAAGAACAACTTGCAGAGGAAAGAAAGAAGCATGGAAAGAGAGGGGGTGGTGTGGGACTATTAGGAAGTGCTTTGGGTATCAAGCCAGGTGGAATGATGGTGACAGATCCTAACGAACAAAGTCTAGCGGATGCGCTTGCTCAAGGAAAAATGTTGCAAGATTTAGCGAGAGAAAGGGGACAAAAGAACTACGAGGCATTTGATAAGGAAATTCGCGAGAATGGAGCAAAATGGCTAAAGGAAGAAGCCGAGATGGAGGAGAGGGCCAAAGAAGAGGGACTAAAGGCCATGAAGAGTGGAATGACAGGTGGTTGGTGGGGAAGTTCTTCGTCGTAATGGTTGATGAATTAGAGGATTAAAATGGACGAGTGTATATTTTATATGTATCATGAATGAGGCGTCAAAAGGAATGAAGGACCGACAGCCTCGAATCTCACCTCTGCGAATGCGGCCGAGATTGGATTATGGTATCTCAGTTATGCTTGAGATGGATGGGTTATGCGATGTAGGATCGGCGATCACGACTCGAATGTTATGATGCATTTAGGTAGCGTAGCATGGAAGCTCAGTCTGTACCTGTATCTGTATGTACTATAAATGTCTGAATATTCCCACAGACCTTTTGCTTCGTGGTTTGCGTTGACGAATTTGTGAAGCTCGATGCTTATTATCGTGCGGGCTTCTGCATCACTCCGAAGTTACTGAGTATAAAATTGATTCGTGATTCAATCTCTCTTACAGGATGTGGAGTATCTTGTCTCTTTGCCCGTTCCTCTCGAATCTAGTATTGTTTTCCCCTAAAGTTAGATGTGTCTAAAGGCGAGGACTTAGAGTTGATTAAGATTATCGAGTTAGTGATATTGGAGTTGTGAGGGTAGGTATGCTCGAGATAGCCCAAACTTCGCATCTCAATTCGAGACTCGGATTGGGTTTTCCTGGCCATGATCCAACGGATTGGCGTGTTGATAATAGCAATGCTACTTTGAAGTCTCAAGTCATCACTAGGTCCCGAGGTACCTTTCAATAAACGTGCGAGGGGCATTAGCAGGCAATGACAACTACAACTTCGCGTTGCCTGCCAGTCTTTTTCAAAAAAGAGGTAGTCAGTCATGATTTAGGTAGTACCTGCGAACGAACTGGATTAGAATGGGATATGTGAAAACCCAAACTATGGTATAGATCAGAGACGATGATTAGCAATGTTGGTGAGTTTGTCAATAACGACGTATTTCTCAAGCTATCTATCTATCTATCTAGTTTCCTTTCCGGGATAATTGCGCTTCCTGAGTTCCTAGTTAGGTATCTAGCTATGCGAAAGGTATGCATGCGATCATGAAACATTCGGCTTTGGGCAATATCAAAACAAACGTAAAGACCAGTATCATATGACATTTCTTCTTTTCATGATCTCCTATACTTCGAACTTCAAACCCTTTGTGCTGCATTATTCTTTTTTTCTAAGATCGAGATAGGAATTTGTTGTCTAGGTGTTTTCCAGATGTACTATTTGAGAGGTCAATTCATGCTATGTATCTTCATTGAGAAGAGATGGGAAGTCTTTCTTGTTCTGTTCTGTTCTATTCTTGTATTCTTCATGAATTTTATTGCGAAAGTTAAAACGATCTTGAATTCAAGATTTCCCCATGCGCTTGTAACATAAGAATGTTTGTAGATGGGCGATATCAAGTAATAAGAACTAGCCTCGTAAGAAATTGAAAGCAAGTAGCTCGCATACGCCTCTCCCCTAAAATCCGCAACTCGTCTCTGCATCATCCCTCTCAAATTCCTCATTTCCGATCTTCCACATCCCTAAACATCTCCATTAAAACTCATCCGATTCCCAATCGCTCTCGCACGCAAACTATCTCTCAATGCTTCGCCCGATCGCGATCGCGATCGCATATGTGCATGTGAATGACTCCCCATATTCGTATTCATAACCCCCAGTCCCACGCTCGAACTCGTATTTGCGTGGCTCGTTTGCATACTCTTTCTTCCTCTTCGCTTTTTCCCCATTCCTCCCATGTTTTCCCTGCTCATCTCCTGCATGACTCTCTCCGCTTCACTTATTTTTCTGCTCACTCCCAAACTGATCCCAGAACTAGTACCAGAACGACCACCCAGTTTCTTCATCTCATCCGGTACATCCTGCCACCTTAAAACAACTCTACATCTTCCCCGACCCATACACGTCTTCACCCTCTCCCAGCGAATCCTATCTCGTGTAATTGCTCGATAAAATTCACACCACCAAATCCCCTCATTGGGAGACACCTCCTCGCTCACATCCACTCCACTCTCATCCACCATCATATCACCATACGTGTGTAATTCCTCACCCGTCACTCCCGCCGCCCTTACATACTTCCTTACTTCCCGCTGTAGCAATCCCGGATTGCTGGATACCTGGAGCGGGAACTCTAGATAGGGATCACTTGGATCGTAGGGACGGGGCACTTCGACGGAGAGAAAATCCGCAGTGGGTGCAGTGTTTGGAAAGGGATTTTCGGGCTGGGGAAAGAGTGTTCGGGTGGAAAATTCAAAGATGGGAGTTCCTTGGAAGGAGAAATCGTAGTCTTGACGTTTGGCGATCTTTTTGGTGGGGAGCCCGTGTTGGCGGTGGGAGAAGGTGGTTTCGAGGAGGGAGGGGGGGAGTGTGGTGTCGGGCTGGATGGGGTAGGCTGTTATGTTTGAGATGGGGACGGCGATGCAGAGCCAGGTTGCGGGTGTTGGGGAGGGGAAGTTGGGAGGTGTGGTGGTGGAGGGGGAGGTGGAGTGAAGGGCTGGGGAGGGCGATGTGGCGGTTACGAGGGGGCGTTGGATGAAGATTGAGAGCCAGGGGTGGAGAGTACCGGTTATATCAGGTCTGTGGAGAGGTGTCAGTTATAATAAGAAAGAATTTTAGTTGTTGTTTTCATTCGGATGACAAATAGGAAAGGGGAAGGGTAACAAGGTGAGGCAAAGGAACGACAGCAAAAAGGCCGCTTGAACTGTCAAAGGAGAGTATAGTAGAAAAGGATCACAATCGATAAGAAGAAATAAAAGGACAGCAACTTCGCCATCCCATCTTCCCCAAGCCAAGAGTCAAGAGTCAAAAGTCAAGTTACACAACCGCAACAAAAGCTCCACCACCGCCGCACTGCAGCACTGCAGCACTCTTCCTCACCTCACTCCCAATTCCCAAAATCAACAGCAAAATCAACAACCCAAACTTCGAAACCAAAAGCTCCAAAAGCTCCAAAAAAGAAAGAAAAAAAGGAAGAAAAAACTCACAAACCCAACTCCACAACCTCAACCCTCTCACAACTCGAAATTCTATCCACGCCAAAATGCACCAATAACTGATTTCTAAACTCGCCTGTTCGCAAATCCGGTGTAAAATCATGAAATGATATACTTCTGCATTCTCTCTTCACAGAACTGGTCATGGAAGCGCGGGAGAGAAGATATTCGCGGAGTCCTTCGCCGGTGTAGGGGTTGACTGAGGGAGGGAAGAAGGGTGTTTTTGTTGGGGACTCGTAGGTTGGATTGGGAGTGGATTTCTGTGGTGTTGTTTGTTGGTGGTGAGAAGAGGAATCATGAGTAGATGGGATATGGGAGGAAGAGCGAAGAGTGTTGAAGGAAGCGTGGATATCTTGCAGGTATTGTGCTGTGGTATTTGTATTATGTGCTTCGTTTGCGTTTGCGTTCGTGTTCATATCCCTATCCGTGCTTATATTTTCCCGACTATTTCCAAAATCCTCCCCATTCAAAACACCCCCATCTCTCGCAAGATCCTCTCCATTTCCACTTTCATCTCCAGCTGCAGCTTCAGCTCCCCTCATAACCTCCTCTCTCCTCTCTAAATTCTTAAGTCCCAAATCTACCAACGTCCCATCCCTCCCCACAACCAAATTACTCGCATCATGCTTTCCCGTCCCCATCAGTAGATCAAACGGTAAATCATTTCTCACACCCACCACCGCCTGGAGTCTTCGACTGGCAGCTCGAACAAACGGCGCGCGATCATCTTGATGTTTGTTCAATATATGAGTCGCAGTTCTTTGATTGACAGCTGCATGATTAACGTGAGGAATTTGTGGATGGGGTCCTTGTGCAATATATTGTGCAGTGAGGTGATCGAGAATAGGTGAGTGAGGCTCTAAACGGCACGGGACGGATGGAGAAGGTAGATCGGTAGGGAATACGGTGGTTTCAGAGGCGGATGTTGATGAGTGTGGTATTTGAGGTGAGGTCGAGGAAATAGTGTGATGTGAGTATGAAGATGCGCGCGAAGGTTCCATATTTTCTTGTTCTGACTGCGAATCATATTGTGCAGTTCCAGATTCAGCTTCGTTGAGATCAATGGATTGAGGTGTATCGGCTGGTAAAGTGATTGGAGAACACGATGATGCTCTAGGTGTATCCATTTCTCCTTGATGCCATTCGGCATATGCTTGTTCCATTTTTCTTTTTGTTCCGATGGAAGGTGGAGTGGTTGGGTTATTTCGATCAATAGGGTTGTGATGATATTTCCACTGGGGTAAAGGGAAAGGGAAAGGTGAAGGTGAAGAAGCACGTGCGCGCGCTGGTGACGAAGAGCGATATGGTGTAGAATTAAAATCAGATTCGCTATCATCCGTATCGAGGGTATTATCGGAGTCTGAAGGCGTAGCGAAGCGATCACTCAGATCGGTCATGGACTTTCTCGGGTTATAAACGTAACCTGCTTGTTTTGCCGTAAGGGTGAAATCCCAACGACCCGTTGCTAGAATTGGTTTTGCGACGGTCTCGACAAGAAGTTCTAGGATTGGTGATGGTGGTGTAAGTGCTCTTCTCTTTGAGCTTGGTGTATCAGAGAAATCGGATTCGGATTCAGGATCGAAAGGTGAAGCGAGCGGGCTAGCTACAACCGGTTCTGCAATCGATGATGAGACGGTTACTGGAGAAGCTGCCGTTGCAACCTCCTCTTCTCTATCACTCGGTGTATCCGCAGAATCAAAGTCTGAACCCTCGTCGTCTGCGTCTGTTCCCTTTTCTTCAAAATCGATATTGCTGGCCAGGCCGTACTTCGCCTTCTTTCCTGGTCTCTCGTCTGCAGTTCCTTCTGCTAGTCTCTTACCATGCCAAACGCCAGAATCCGCTGAATGTAAAGAAGTAGGAGAATTTTTCATCAATGATGGAAGAAGTGATGGTGCGGAAGATGGTTTTGATGGAAAGGAAGTGCAGGAGTTGTGGAATTTAAGGCGGTGGAGGACATGAGGTGGGAGAGGGAATTTTCTTCCAGAATTTCCAGCTGGTTTCTTTGGAGTGAATAGTTCTTGTTTTTCTAGAAAGAATATAATTGTCAGTAAAGGTTTGGAAAAGGAAGAACTATGAACAAGAAAGAAGAAAGTCTAGTTCTTCCAAGCTTGGTCGAAAGGAGGACATTAAATTGCCATCTTTCTCAGCACTATAGACTAGATACTCCATGATATTGGGTTAAGAAGGAAAATAAACTATCATTATACTTGTTACCATTGAAGAGAATCACTCGATTGTTGCTCCCAAAGAAACATCATCACCATCTCCATCATCTCTACCAACTCGCTAGGGACACGATAAGGGGACTTACCAATATTTGATTTGCCATTTTTCCAATGTGGTCTAAGACCAGGAGATAGAAACAAAACCATTTTCGCAATAATTCAATTGAAAATTGCACTTCGTATGGTGTTGTTGTTGTTATTTTTGTTGTAAGAAAGAAAAAATCACAGGAAATCCCATTCACAATTATTTCAACCCAAGATATCATCAATTACCTCCAACTTCTATCGTGCGCATTCAATCTCTCTATCAACCAATCGATGATCATACGCCTGCAAAATTCCCAGCCTCCTGAATTGAAACTCTAACGATATTGAATATTCTATCCTTCAAGGTGAACAAAACAAATTATTGGCTACTCATTATTTGCTCCCTCGGAAATTTCTCGCTTAATTTTCATAATAAGTGCAGCAATTCAAGCGCAAGCAAAAGTGAATATCAAGAATGAGATATTCCAATCTCGTGGGCACAAGAATGAGAGTGCATGATGATAGTTGGATAAATGCAGATGACAGAGATGAGAAGATGAAGCTGAGATCCAGCTAAATACCAAGGAGTCCCTTCTTCGCTGGAAATCTCTTACAGTCAGACACTATGAGAGAGATATCTTTCAAGCACAGCACTGCTACACTTGCCCTGGAAGATAAAAACAAAAAAACAGAAACATCAAATCAGTGACTATATCAAAAATTTTATCCAAGTTACAAGATTTTCCTTGAACCTTTGAATCTTTAATCGAGAAGTCCAGGAATCATCTCTTTCTCCTCATAAATGCCCAAGCATATCTAAACAACCCCTTTCTCAAACTTCGATATATCATCTAATCATCTAATCATACACTCAACACGGAATGAAGTCTTATACTAATAAGAGATGAAAAGACAATTGTACACGGTGAATGAATAATCCTATGTCGTCTCATTCCCTCTTCCATACTCGTACCATCCCATCTCATCTTACTCCTCTTCTCCCCTTCTTCCCACCTTCACACACCCTCCCCATTTATCCCATTCCATCTGGACACCATCCAACAATAAAACCACTCAACAACTACCTATAATTTCCATTCACCCATCGATTTGTCCAAAGACGTTAATCTTGTAATCTTGCATCCAGCACAAAGACTCTTCAAGATATGCGCACACTATCCTTGCATCCCCTTATAGTGCACCACTTGCTCTTGACTTGTTCCTCACTTGTTAACAAACACTTGCCAACAAACACTTGTCGACATCACATACCGCCAATACATTCACACCCTTCACAATCTGCCAATAAACAAATTCTTGTCTTTTAATTTCATTATTAAGTATCTATTAAAGTTGATCTAAAATAACAGATGTTGATCAACTCATTCATGCTTTTTATATGCACAGGATACAATGACCTGTATATCCCATATCAGAAGAAGAAAGTAACCCTATTGCGTCCATGATGACACAATGCAAATCCAACGCCGCGCTTTCATTTATCATAACGCGCATATGTACCGAATTAGGTGAAAGGATTTCCTCCACGTATCATAATCGTTTATACATATCAAGCCATCAAGGCCGAGAAAAGAAGATTTTTTGAAGGGTATCGAGAATCTATAGCCAGTACATGAAACCGAACATAACTGCGGCCAACCCTACACTCATGCCAGTAATTTCTTTACCGCCGGATGCGCTACCCTTTGTTGAGGTTGGAGATGCAGCTGATCCAGTTGCGCTTCCGGTAGAGGATGCTGATCCAGATGTTGTTGTGGCAGTGCCAGTTGCTTCTTTCTGGCCAATAGATGGCAATTTTACATCACCATCGACCAACCAGCCTCCGGAGGTTGATGCAGGGCAAGCAGGTGGTGTAAGAGTTGGAGAATAAGCAGAGCTTGCAACACCAGTTGGAGTCAAAGTTGACCACTGACTTTGGAGATTGGCGAAATCTGGAGAAACAGGGGTTGGAGTTCCGCCGCGAGAAAATCCACCTGCAACATTTGTTGCGACAGCAGTAGCTGCAACAGTCGGTCCATAACTGATCAATCCATAATCATTGGCCTCTTCGATCCATTCGTAAATAATTGCGCCAGACCATTGATCATCCATCTCCGGACCGAGAATTGCTGCTTGATCCTGGAATGTCCTGGGTTTGACTGTGTTGCATCCGGTCTCTGAAAAGAAAATAGGAATATTATAACCCTCGGCGTAAGTATTGAGGGTCTTGTAACCAGAAGTAGAGAAATCACTATCGCCGCACCATTCGTATGCATTCAAACCGAAGAAATCGATAGCCTCGGAAGTGTTGGTGCCGCAAGCAAGATAATTTTGAAGCATAGGGCGTAATTCCGCAATATCTGCCGCAGAGTAGCCAACGGGAATTTCACGATATCCTTTCGAATTTCTGTATGCCTTCATATCCCTAGCAGCGGCTTTGATAAATGGTGCCGCCAAAGATTGGTTGTTCATAGCAATAACCTCATTTCCCACAAAGAACCCAAGGGTGTTATCGAATTTGGCGAACGCATCCATTACTTTACTAAATGCGGTATATTGACTTTCGCTCCAGGTCGCATCAGTCTGTTAAAGAGGTTAGTTATGTTTTCTTTTTCTTTTCCATATAATTATGTATGACATACTGGAGTGATTGCGGTATTGAAAGTATCCAAATCCAAGAAAAGGTAGACACCGGCGTCTGCGAAAGCACTCATGCACCCAGAGTGATCTCCTGAAGGGTCAACGTGGTAAACGCGAATGGCGTTTGCGCCCAACGTTTTCATCAAAGAGGCATCCAGTTGGCATTGGTTAGTGTCGATTAAAGGATCAGCTTCGGTCAACTGGTATGCGACGCCTAGAAACATTGTCAGCCAAGAATCCAAGAATATGATACATACAAACCTTACCTTTGATAAAGAATTGATCACCATCACTTGTAAAGAATTTCGAGCCGGTTACAGAGATTGTAGCAATGGCGTTAACGGTAGTGACAGCTAGACTGGCAATCAAGCCAGCTCTGGCAATGGACTTTGAAAACATGATGCAAATAGTAGATATTATTGTATGTACAAAGATCGAAATGGCGAGTGGTAAAAGAATGAAAGTCAACGCGATGTTGAAATTGGGGATATTGCGGACCAGGTAGTTGAAGGAAAGATTGTAGGCTGGTCAAAGGTGGATATGGAAGCTGAAAGGAGGGAGGTAAATAGCAACTGATGGAGAAGCTTCTTTTCTTTAGATGGATTGCATCCACAACACGTTCCAAGGTTTCTCTGGCTCTTCTCCGTCTCCTTGCTAATGTTTAGGTTAAGATGGTAACGACCGACTAGTTTGGGGTGCGGGATGAAGATTGAGGTGGAGATCCCAACGTTGACTAAGTCTCAAATCGAAATGGGGGGATTTCGGAATGTAGAAAGAAGTCTAGACCGTTCCTGCGTTTTATGAAAAGAACCACAATTATGTAGTAAGGAGGTGGAGCGAGTGAGCGATAATGAGGCACAAGTATGAATACTGAGTACTGAGTACTGAGTAGGTATGTAATATGTAGTATATACCCAATAGTCAACAATAAAGTAGGATAAACAACAACCCAAGGAGGAAAGAGACAGGATGAGGATAACAATCCACGAAAGTTGGTTGTGAAAGAGAGATAACCTTGGTTGAAGGAAGCTAGGTTGGTTGAAGCTGGAGACTTGAAGTGAGTGAGTGATATTGGGGGTACCGGTATGCAAGAGCAAGGAGGAAGATGGTGAATCCATCATCTTGGAGTTTAGCTTCGGTCATTTTTTTTCTCTTTGGCACGGCGCACATACACCGAATTGAGGAAAAATCAAGGTTTTGGTCAAATCCCATGTTGATTTGAACCAATCATCAATTGATATGATGATTAAATAATTTCCATATTTTTATTTCTTCCTCTCTTCATTCTGTGATTGGTCAATCAAAGTGTAAACACTATTTCATGGTGCAGTTATTACCTACCTAGCTAGTCGTACGGTATCTAGTGATTACCTACCTGGTGATTCCCTAGTCGTTATCCAGGTCGGAATCCACTCCTCTGCATCACATTTGCATTAAGATGAACGGCGCAGGAAATTGAAAAAGCTTCGATTCCCCCTTGTGAACTTTTTACCGTGTGTGTACTTTGTATGTACAATGTATGTACGATCTAGTCTTACTCGTGCTTACTTCGTAGGTAGAGAGGCTCGAGAAAGGCTGACTTGGGGCATTTCCTTGGAAGCCTCTTATCGTAGTGTACGTAGCTTACATAACTCCGACATCGATCGACCATTTCATTGGTCACATGGTGAATAGAAAGGAGGTTTTTATGGATAACCCAGCTACATAATTTGGTATCTATCACGAGAATGGTTTAGCCTGTTTTGATGTTTCATTACCTACCCAGGTAGCGTGAAGAGCTCTCTCTCTCTCTCTCTCCCTCTCCGAGATCAACCTGGGAAGCGTCTGTTAATTGTTTGCACTCACTCACAAATTTCACAACTTTTACAACTCCCAACGATGGATCACTGGGATGAAACCAAGGCCTGAGTAGAGGTTGTCGAACTTCATCAAGCACATACCTATATTACCTATATTGGTTTGAAATTGAGATGAAACTCATCAAGCTGCTACTACTGTATTACAGAGTATACTGCAATAACTCTTTGATTCCATGCTATCCATGCTATCCATCCAACTCGTTCCAAAGTCTTCTTCGTCTCATGTTTCCCGGCAATTATCATCACCTTTGTTGGGGGTTTGACTCTTGGCCAACTGATCCCTCAGGAATACTAATCCTCGACAGGGTCAGCTCAATCTTCATGTTTAAGCGCTGTTTTCACATGGTCAACTCCCGCCATTTTTTCATTTCATTTGTTTTCATTCGGCCAACACTCCTGTTGATTTCGGGCGCTATTATAGTGCATCCATCTACGTGGAAACTGAAATGGGCGTCTCAAGCCATTTTAGCTGCGACTCTCTAGTTGCTGCGCTATGCAAAGGAGTCTCGCAGCGCTATATCGAACGCTAGAAGATGACCGGAAAAATGATTGTTAGTGCATCGTTGTTCATTGCGCGTATGGCGCTGGATTTTGCCCCCAATTTTTCTTAACGTCGTTTAGAACAAGCTGCAGATTTTCGTGGCGGTACCTCTATTCCAAATTATGTAGACCACCCATATTCATTGAAGATCATATTTCTAATAAGCAAGATTCATGTTGGATTTCACATGCACCCTGTACGATATACCCGAGAAAAATTTTGAGGATTGGGATCATCATCTCTCTAACTTGTCGTTTGTACATTCTCTGTGGTAGACATCCAAAGTGGATGGGCCTCTCCTTACTTTGCCTCGCATGCTTGAGATTAAATCCTTTGGGGATCATCTTTGTGGTTCTCACAACGCTCCGCACTTTTCGCACTTTCGGATGATGCTGAGGAAGTTTACACGCCCTGAAGTCAATGAAATTTGGGGAGGGACCATCTGGATGATGCGATGGATGTGATGCCAGATTACACATTTTTACACTATTATTGCAGTATGATAATTAACGATTCTTTGATGGCTTTCGAAAATTCAGTTTGATACACCGGTCCAGTACCGTCAATATTGTACTCACACCTGGAACCAAAGCTCTGAGCCCAAGTTTGAGTGGTTAAAAAGATTCATGTACGACATGGCAATCTATCGCAATCTGGCTATGTATAATCTCATATCCGAAACATGAAAATGACCGGTTGGGCTCAAATCTAACAAGACAAACATGTCATCGAAGCGATACACAAGATTCATCACAGCTTAGGGTTGTCAGATATCTAGTGGCTATCTCACTTCTGGCCATAGCTGTTGCATGAACACAATTCATTAAGAAATCTTCACTAAGTATGGTGTCAAATACCTATTCATGTTCAGTAGTCTGGATCAGCAATTTTGTTCTGCATTTTTATTGGAATGTCGTCTTTGAATCCGTTGACCATCGTCATTTCGTAGCATACTTGTTTTGTACCTCATTTGGCTATGTCGTTCAATTGACTCTATGTCTATTTTTTTGGCGTTATATCGTTGTTTACATGTCTCTGCCAAATAGGGCAATTTTGTTGAAGTTTCTATTGTATATGATGAGAGCGTTGTGATGTTATAGTTGCGGAAAACTTCTCATCTATTTCTCCCTCAAATATTCATCCATCCCAAATTTTACATGCATCGCTTTATTTAATGATCTTACCATTCTCCCTCTTTCCATCCTCTTTCTCCTTCACATCTCCCTCTCTGCACCATCTCAAGCTTCCCACTCCCACCTTCTCTCCCCTTAACCAACCCTCTCTCTGAGCTTTCTCCCATGTTTCGTCGTCCCCATTACTCTTCAAGTTTTCTAACAGTACGCTCAATGCCCCCCACTTCCCTCCGTGGATCGCCTCTACCCGATCCGTAATCCCTTCATCTACAAATCCACACTTCTCAAAAACTCTTTTACTCGCTTTATTGAACTCTAAATATTCACCCGTCAAGAAACTCAAATTCATATATGGGATGAAAAGTTCCGAAATGAGGGTTTGCAGAACAGCAGGCATGATGGCGCGGCCGTGGTGAGAGGGGAGGAGCCAGACTGGAGACAAGATTAGTGGGGTCGGGGAAGTCGTGGAAGAGGAATGTGATTGGGGAGTGGGAGTAAGAATCATGAAGGACTTATGGAATCGATATGACTGGATAACAATTTTCGCTTGAAGATAGATCCCAGTGAGAAGACTTTGGTACTACCAAATGGACCAGACCGGCGGCATGAGGCTATGAGCTGAGCAGTATTTCTCGCCGTAGACTTATGAAATCCCAATTCATAGGCCAACTTGCATGGTTATCACCATCAAGCATAACCATCCTTTTCATAAAGTTCGCTTCCAAAAAAAAACAAAAAAAAGACAAAAAAGCATCAACATACAACCTATCTCCCACTCAATCCCCGGATCTCCCATCTTTCTATCCGCATTATCCTTGGCCAACTTCTTCCTCTCTTCCTCATCTGCCGTCGTCACAAAGCCCCTCCTCCTAATATCTATCTGGCCAATAAAATCCTCTATTCTCTCTCCCTTCTCCCCCGCCCTCACTTCCCTAATACTTGGAAATGGAATCGCACCCACCCATTTCTGCACTGGCGACCCATCCTCCTGCGCACACTTCGCATCCCATAGTTCCGCAGCCGCAAGCCGAGAATTCTTATCCAGCACCTCGTTAAAGAAAGAATCGAAATCTTCTTGAGTGTAGGGAAACGGAGGACCAGTCAGATGAAGATAGACGGCGGGATCGGTAAAGGCGATGATTGAGGTTTTTGCATCGGAGGTACGAGGACGTGTGAGGATTAGATTTTGGTGAAGGGGACTGGAGGAGTTGAGTGTGAGAGTAGGGAAGAGGGGATCATGATGGATAGGCATGCTTAGGGGTTTTGATGGTAAAAATGAATAAAAGAATAGAAGAAGATTATTCGTGCGAAAGATGAAACTGTCGAAAAAATAAATGATAAATAGAAGAGGCCAGAATTTAAATATATACAAAATATATACGTACATACGTGAAGAAATAAAACGTGATATTACGGTAAGAGTCACCTTCGTAACCAACGGTGGATTGTGTGATTGGTGGGGAGCTGGGTGGGTGGAGGTGCGCTGACAAAACTTACATGATGTGATGTGCCAAGTGTCCAGGGTCCACTGCTGTGTGTAGGTAATTTTTTTGGTTGTTTGTTTATTTGTCGCTCGCTTGGTGGGTGAGTAATGAGAGATGGAATAGGAAGGTGAGGGGTTTGCGGGGAGGGTCTGGGGGAGGGGAGAGGAAATCGAGGTATATTAAAGATGTATTATACGCAGTAATAGTAATATGTAAATTAATTTGTACTTGGGGAAAGGTTATGGAGGAGAGGAAGTGGGAAGTGGAAATCTGTTGTGTGGATTGTACGGTTGTGTAATTGTATCATTGTATGATTGTATGTATGAAGTAAATAGAGATGATTATTGATGTGTCTGGCAACTAATTGGCTAGTGTGTGGTATGCAGTATAGTGTTCTTCGAGATTATTGGTATAGTATTCTAGATAGGCTGTATCTCATTTTGGAGAGCGAAAGACGACTGGAATCTTTGCTTACTTAGTTATGTGTTATTTTTGTGTTTTTAGTTTTTGTTGATATGCTTGGGTGGTATGTATACATTCTTTTTGCTTCCTGCTTCCTGCTTCCTGCTCACTATCATTGGGATTTTTCTTCCTGAGGATAGATAGAAAGATGATATTTGAAAGATTGCTAGCATGTAGTTTTGTATTTTTTGTCTCGCTGAATTGTACCTACCGTCGCATATCCTTCTCGACTCTTTTTCGAGTCCTTGCAAGAGTCATCTAATTCTCCATGGAGGAGTGTTTGATTCTTTAATGGAATTCGATGCATGCTATACCTGCTGTCTGGATGTATACATATATTCGAGCCAGAGCTAAATCTTCAATCTACGGACTGGTAGATAATATTACGAGTTCTCGCGTTCTGCATTACTGTAATTCTAGCGAAGAAACACTGGATGGGAAGAATAGCATGACTAAGTAATTGATTCCGTGATTGATTCTTTGATAGATTAGGAAGGATCGCTATGAATGTATCTGGACCCTTGGGCTACGTGAGGCTAAGTCTGATGATTTTCAGGGTGCTGTGGTGAGATGCTTTTGAGTTCGGATAGATGGATAGATAGTGAGATGGGGTCTTGAGGAGTTGTCAGAATGATTGTGAATCAATTGGCATCTTTATGATACAAGGTGACTCAGATAATCACGCCGGTTTGGCCTTCTGAATATTCATCTGAATCCCTACTAGTGGGCGATTGGTATTTATTCCGAACAAGGACGTGTAGTGTGATCTGTCCTCCCAGATAGTTATCAAAGTGATATCTGTGGTAATTTATCGAAAATAATATGCTTTTGCATTGGGTAGATGCTCTGCTCTCGAGAACTTTTGAGAGGGAGGATAGAGTCAAGATATTTGGATTTGATTCTTGAAAAACGGTGTGTTCAGTATGAAACAAAGCAAAGGGATGAAGGACACCCAAAGAAAGTAGTATTTATGGGAGTATCATCCGATGAGTATAAGATGAAGATTCTCAAGCTGTGAATAGTGGACTCACTACAAGGCAAGTATTCATGCGACTCTTTCTTTGTGGTGTAGACGGTACTTAGTTGAACCGGAATGATGTAACACGCGAAATTCTGGTATCGATTATAAATAGCAAATAAAAAACATTTGACATAACTTAATGGACCATTGAAATGATAAGTCTCGCTGAACTATCTATAATCTATCACCTTGTGTGAAAGGAAGTATAGAAAACAGAAATTTTGTTTCAAGAGCGACGATCAGGGTTCGAAAGCTTTCTCGAATGCTGCCTAGGTAGATGAACCATGTACATCTTGTCTCTTCTATCTTTGTATATTGTCTAGGCCCTACCGACCGTTTGCGAGAAAACAAATAATAATCTAAAATCTGCGTCAGATCACCAAGCCCGGCGGTCCCTGGCTGATGTCTTGGGATTTCGATCTTGATGCTGTTTTGCCTTGGAGGTGTTATTACATTCAATTGGGTGTGGATTTAGTGAATTCAGCATATCAGAAGCTAACTGGATCATGTGATTATGGTCAAGCGTTAATAAACTTACCCCCCGGCGATGGTCAGAATGAATTAGTCCATCATCCACTCTCGAGTCACTTACGGAGTCCATCTTCTTTCAGATTCAAGATGGGAAAAAACGAAAAAGCGATCCACTGCTCCTTTATTAATTGACCAGAAAAATGCCAAGGTTTCCGTTCGTTGTGGGGATGAGGATTGAGAATTTGGAGTAAAGGAAGAAGATAGCCGCAGTCGCATTGATGTTGAAATTTCCCGTGGTTGATGAACTTAAATCAAAGAGTGGGCACTGGAGAGTGGGCGTGGTGTGGTGTGGTGTGGTGTATGGTGTGTGTGTTCAGTCATCAGATCTGTTGTTTGTTGATTTGTTGAAGAGTGAACTAACGACGAAGTAGGCGTGGTAGTCTACAAGCCAATATGCTGCTGGTGGTCGTTGGAGATGCAGCTAGGAATGCAGATCGACCAAAATAGACTCGTATTGCGAAAAAAGGTACAATGTATTAGGTACGATGAATTTGATGGTGGCAGTGATGGTAGTGAAAAGCTCGAATACGAAGGCGATAATGGATCAATTATACGAAATAGTAAGTTGTTTGAGTCATGAGATAATAAGTATCTCAGAAAAAAGAAAACATGAGTTCTGATAGCTTTTTGATAGCTTTTTATGGTTGTGATATCTGAAGTTCTTTTGGCTTTCTTGTTGTTACTCCCCCCCGGACCCTTAAAATTAGAGTTGCTATACCCAAGCATGCCAATGCTGGGCACAGAAGCAAGTCGCTCAAAATTGTCCTAGTTTTTCCATGTTTCCATACCAGGAGGCGTTTTCTTATGTTTACTAAAAACAATGTATAATATGGTGTGGCTAGTATACACCCTAGAAAATAACAATCGAACCTGCGTTTAGCATAGCAAAAACCATGAGCAAGACAGTGGATCTTTTACTCCGTTTGTTTACGTTTCGATCCGAGCTCATCTGTGATTGGGGAAGCGAAGTAAGACATTTAAAGAAAGTCCGGGGTATACGTACTTACATCCAATATTGACGTGACGAGTATGAGAAGAATCGAGATGGCTTGGACATGTCCATCTTACTAGGCGGGGAAATGAGCAAGGTTTCATCCAATTCCAGTGCGTTGCCATGGTTGCATTTGGCTTGGGGAACCTAGGCAATGAACCACGGATTGGTTGTTACGCGCCTCGGGCGAAATTGAATTAGATATAAATAAGGTGCAAAGTTGCACTTGGGGAAATTGTTTTACTCCTTTGATTTTTATCCTCTTACAAGTGCAATATCCTAATATATCAATTCTTCTCTCTCTCACTCAAATACTTGTCTACTCTGATTCTTGATCTCAAAATAATCATTTCAAAGTTCTTGTCAAACATACTCAACCATCCCCAACGAATTCAAAATGCGTTTCCAAATCCTCGCCGCTGTTCCTCTTCTCTCCTTGGCCGTTGCACAATCAACATCGGTCACGGACAGTACCATCACAACCCCCGCCACCGTGCCCACCGCAGCCGGTACCGCAGCCAGCACCGTCTCATCAGACATTGGTGCCTTTTCCAAAGCTGTTCAACAAGATGAATCTGCCCTCTCCATCCTCTCCGCTCAACTAGCAACCGAGACCAATGCTGGTCAAAAAACACAACTCAGCGCTCAAATCTCCCATCTCACTGTTCAACTAGCAGGTCTCAGCTCTCAGGCAGCAATCGCCAGTTCCATCTCTACCGCAGGCGCTGCTGACGCTTCTTCCAATGCTATCTCATATATTTCCAGTTTGAGCGCTATAGCAGCTACCGAGACAAATAGTGCAATCAAGAGTCAATTGAGTGTGCAGATTAGTCAGATTAGCAGCCAAGCAAGCTTAAGCTCTGCAAGTGCCAGTCAGAGTGCTCAATCAACCGGAAGTGCTGTTGTTACTACTACAGACAGTAATGGAAACACCGTTACTTCAACTGCTAGCGCTACCGCCAGGGCCTCTTCGAGTGGAAGCTCGAGCGGAACCTCGAGCGGAACCTCGAGTAGCAGCAGTGCAGGTGCCATGGCTACCAGGGTTCCAGCCATCGGAGCTGCAATTATGGGAGCTGCTGCTTTTTTGTTGTAGGGTGATGGGTTTGGAAAAGAATATGAGGAGGAATTATAATGTGGGAACGAATTGGTGTAATGGGAATGGGGTTGTAATCGTGTCTTAATGGATGGATATGTGGTGGGATGCGTCGACATGAATTCAATGATATTTCTTTCAATGTATAATACATTCAGGAAGATATTTGATACCTCAAAATGCATTTGTTGGGTTATTAATTCAAGACTTTTATTGACTGACTAACTGACTGACTGCTTCCGCTTTTCTTTTCCGCAACTGCGATCCAATCCTGTCGTTAAATGAATTATTGACCCTTTCATTTACTGAGTTAGCATCATCAAGTCCAAGTGGTACAATTTATCATACTATTTACGGGGTTCTTCCATCTATGCCTGCTGCTAACATACATTGCTAGTGATATGGGGTTAAGTGGAATATGGCAATCGATCTACAGTAAACCAATGACCAATTGCGTGTTTACATTCACCATACCATGTAAAGGCACATAATCGTGAGTCTATAGTTTTATTATCTCAAACGTTTTACATCACAAATAGTTTCCTACAAGAGCAATCTTCAGAAATCTGCGGTGGGTGCAACTGCCATGCAGTCAGTTTGTTACGAGGTTAAAATTCCATTGTTTAGTTACAGATCTCTCATATTTACTCTGATAGAATACAAACAAGGGAGAATATCCATTGATCCATAAGAATCCTCGATAGTTGCAATGACTGTCGCTACGTTGTGGGCTCCATGAGTTGGCTTTGGCTCTATTCATCAATCAATTATGCTACATGCTCTCTCCTTCGATCCGTAGCATTTCAGTCCCCAAAGACTATGACTAAAGGCGATAGCGATGATAGCGATAACAGCGAACAAAAATAGAGAGATTTTTGAACATCTGCTTAAAAGACATTTTAACCAGGACTCTCGGCTGGCTCTTTGATCTTAGCAGTCTACATATCGACTAAGTTAAGATTCTAACGCTCGCACTGGATACTCTAGTGATCGTTGTGGACCCGCTCACCGACATGAGTTCACACATGCAGGAACGTTAGAATTCATATCCGCCGCTAGTTTCATCAGGATCATCAGGATCATCAATCGTTTCTGTCTTAGACTTTAGACCCACTTTCAATCCAAGACATCATATCATATACGGACTAAGATTTCACACCTTTTAAGCATGTATTTCAAGTACCTAGATATTTATTGCTTGTACACAAGTTAAGTACGTATTTAGATGTTGTATTGAGTAGATCGTGGGCCTTTGCGAAGGTCTGTTCAATGTTATTTTGCTTGGTTCTCTCCTGATTCATTTTACACCCTTTATTAGATGCATCTTCGCAGAATTATCTACGATGTATCTCATCTTAATTTGACTTTCTGATACACCTGTAGCTTTCACAACAAAAACCTGTTCTCCTTAAGACTTTGTTTAATGTTCAATAGAACTCTGAGGTCTCTGCAGCCGATTTTCACGAGTAAGACGTCTTTAAACATTGAATCGCGTCGTAGGTTGATATCTTCCGCACGTTCCCTGAATCATGATAAGTGTTATGAAGGGTTCTATTGCCTTGAAATGAATGAAGATTAGAAGGTCGTACAAATTGGGTATAGGGTGTTTCCTGACAATCAGATGGAAACTTGACACAATATCCAGTTGGAAAGATACAAAAAGATTCGTGTGATCAACGACCCTTAATTCCACACAGTTCGACCACCTGATCTCAAGGCACAAATCTAAACGATAACTTATTGTTCGGACAATTGTATCAATATTCGGTTTGTAGTAAAATCCCAATGCTTGAAAAGATTGCAGACACTGAGATCTCATACCGGCGTGTCATGGAGTAACACTGCAACTTGAGAACTCTTCCTCACAAGATATTTAAAAGTATCAACTTCAGAATCGAATACGCGAAAAATCTGTTTCGCGCTGGAGGTCTGTAGATCAATCAATTTATTCACATGCCCATACTTTCCTACAGCAGGCTAATTCATGCCTGAGCATATTCAACCTCAAATTTATACAGTAATTCACTTTCACCCCTTTCACACAATGCATAATACTCCCTATACCCTACATCAACAAGCTCGACGTTGAATCTCTTGAAGATGCATAGTCTACAGCTAGCAGGTTGGTGCATCGCCTAGGATGACCTGATCGGTTCTTGCTTATCTCAAAACAATGCCTCATTATGAAGCTTCATGTGTGGAACTATTACTACGTACTAAGCAAAATTCTTGAAGCGATGGGAAGAGAATATCTGGGGCACCATGTGAGAAATTTTCCTGTATCATCCGCCTAAAATACGACGTCCGAAGATGAGAGTGCCAATTGTCGTACAAATCGATTAAATAGCATGATGGGGAATATCAGGTGGTAATGATTTCCATAGTCGATTAGCCAACGAATCTGCCGAAGTTGACATCATTTCCCTACAACAGTGACTGTACGGAAGATGAAGAACAACGCGATGGAGCTAAGGTTGGATGCTTGGAACCAAAACTTTTAAAATATTCAATCCTTTTTAACAACTCAAACAATTTCAACATCTAAAACTCGTGTAATTGCTAACTATGACAAGGTGCTAGAAGGGTTAGAATATGGAGTTAATATTCACTTCACACCAATGAGGAATTGTACTACTAAAATGCACACTTTTCTAGCCAGTCAGGCCTCGATACACACTCACAACGATTGCTTGAACTCAAGGTTAATCTAATCGCAATTCAGTAGATCAAATGTGCTAACCTGGAAGGTTGGATTCATGCCTTTCATATTGAATAGACCTTGTGTTCATTCTTCTCACACTTCACTTGTCGCTCTTCGTTTGAGACTATCTACCAAGTTGAAATCTCAACACAATCCAAACCAAATATGATGTACAATTAGTTGCTAGAATGAGAATTATGATTTATCTTCAACAAGTTACTAAGAGACATATTGTTCCTCTCCGTGGTGGCATACGAGATTAGAGTACCGTAGCACGTGCGCAATAGTGGGAAACTAGAAGCTATATACACTTATTGACCGCACACTCACACTTCATATCTCCTGATTTTCTATCTGCACACGTTCTTCATATGTGAGAGACCGAGGATAGAAGTACATCAAATGTCGTCCTATATAATGAGATTGAGAAATAGCAAAGAAAAATCAAAAGATATAAAAGTGCTTTAAGGAACCATATATTTCAATGCACACAAAAATTCAGCATGGATCTCATTGAAGAATGCAAGATGTGGCACAGTTGCGGCACGAATGGGATTGCTTGCATATGCAGACCTTTTAGGCAGTACATCCGGCTGCACTACACCGGAATCTGACCACGACGCGTAAAGATTTATCAGCAGTTGTCAGCAGTTGCTGACGCCGCTAACGTCTCAGAGTAGCAACGATGGGCATTTATAACGGTATTACACTCGCTGGCTTCATGTGGCACAACTTTAACGAAACTACTCATCATTATGGAAGGCGGCACAGTTTTCATACAGGCGCTAATAGCTCCCTTGCAATTCCCTCCATAGAATTACTCCTCACAATGTATCCAGAGTACACCGCCGTATTGACCGTCCGCAATGCATCCGACGAGAACACTCAAAGGCTTCGTAAAACACTATCTAGTTTTCCTGAAGATCGATCAACTATTCATATACTTGACCTTGGCTCATTAGCCGCTGTGGAGAGCTATGCTGGTGTCATCAAGGCGGATATTACTGCAGGCAGATTGCCTCCGCGCGCAGCCATAATTTGCAATGCTTTCACGTGGAGCATTTCCGATGGTTTAAAGTTTACCTCGAATAACTACGAGAGTTCAATGGCGTCAATCATCTTGCCCACTTTGCAATAGTCTTGAGATTTTCGGGCTCATTTCGGCCGGAAGGGGGTAAGATCGTCATTCTTGGAAGCGACTCTCATTACCCTGGAAAGAGTGGCCTCGAGAAGTTTCCCCCAAACCTTCCTGACGATTTGGAGCTTCTTGTTCATTCCGCACCAGATCAAATTGGAGAAGAAGTTGGTCGCGGGTTTCAAAGATATGGATTGTCGAAAGTGGCAGCAATCATGGGGATGCATCAATTGAATAAAAGACTTTCCAAGATAATATTGGAACCAAATGTTACCTGAAGGCTTACTTACTAGTGATTTTAGGACCCATTGTTATGCAAGATTTCAGCAGTTGCTATGGATCCTGGTGGACTTATAGATTCAAGGTGCATGAGTTCTGGTGTACCATCTGCATCGTGGTTTTTGATGAGAGGAGTACTGGGTCCATTGCAACCCCTCTTGAAATATCTAGTTCCAACATTGCGCAACACCAAGGTCGTAGCTGCAGATCTGATTGATATCTCAGTTGGGAAAGAGTACCGCAGGTCAAGTGGCTATTATGTTATGTTGAACAAGGATGAAAGCTCGCCAGAGAGCCAGGATGAAGAGAAGCAATTGAGGCTGTGGAAGAAGAGCATGGAGTGGATCAAACTTAGCCAGGACCAGACGCCACTGCAAGATATATTCGCATAGACTTTGATAATCATTGGAAAGTAGTGGAGTAACAGCATGGAATTATATGCCCGCAGTCAGAACCATAATTCGAATATTCTACTAAAGATCTCCTGTTTCCAAGAGATGAGGTAGCCTGGCAATTATAACAGCTGTCCCCAGACCATTAGAACCGAGAAGATATGGCATTTTACTTTTTTCATAGCTTGGACTCGAGAGAATAATGAGGTAGGAGCTCCTAGATCATATTTTTCAGCAAATAAGCGGCCGAGTCAAGCACGTATCTGAATAAACAGAACCAGTGCTGATTGGCAAATTATTCTTGACTGTCAATATCAAAAGCAATGTGAAGCAACTAACACAAACATGATATTGTTTGGCTATGAAAATGAGGGGTGATATGTGCGTTCAGCGATAAGCGGGACTAGAATAACTAGATATCTATTTGGGATGGTATTCAATCGGCTGATCGCAACACAATGCGTTGAATCCACCTTCAACGTAAACCAATCAATACATAAAGCACAGGCAGGGCACATGTGTAGTAGTATTCCCTGGTATTCATAGAGAACAGTCCTGCAAAGAACGATGGTTTAGGACTTAACATCCGTGATCCTGCATGAATTGATAGAGGTGACGGCATAATACATACGTAGTGTCTCTCAACCCTTTCCTGATGAATTAGTCCATTCGAGGCACAGTAGCTTTAGTCATCATGACAACCAAGTCATCCTCTGCTCGAAGTCCCAGTTCCGAAGCCTGTCGACTATCAGCACAATGTGTAATTTCTCCCAATTCGGCAGAAGAAATTCTCTTGCTATTAAAATGATCTCTTTCCTTCAGGTCCCGTTTGCAGTTCGAAGTGGAGGCCACTCTCCTAACCCTTATTGGTCAAGCATCGGCTTTAACGGAATCGTGATCTCGATCACAAATCTTGATACTCTTACTGTCAGCTCAGACAACTCGATAGAGAGTATTGACCCGGGACTACGATGGGGCGCGGTTAAATCGATTGGCGATCAATTCGAAACGCTTGGCGCAGCTCGAAATTCCAATCTTCCCTATCTATTGGGAATGACTGCTACGCGGACCAACATCCTCTAGCCCAGTATCCGCCTACAAACATTAAGGCCATGAAAGAAATTGCTGCAAAATATGACCCTAGCAGGGTATTTCAATTTCTACAGAAAGATGGGTTTCTGTTATCGAAGGTATGATTGTAATGTGGCCCACAGGTTTTGGCTTTGGAAGTAAATTTCAGGCATTGAACAATCAACATAGATTGAAATAAAGAGTCTAGAACAATGTCATTTTGAGAGTAAGACTATAATATATATTATGAGCAACTCAAAGCGAAGCTTCAGCGGTATTGTTCTAATCAGAAACCTCACGGGCATCAACTGTACCCCCACTTCCATCTCCACCATCAAACAAATCGCAATTTGGGAATCGATATTCTATCTCAAATTAGCATATCATCCTTTCTCACCTTTTCCCTTTTTCGCTTCCACATGTCACTAAAAACGAGAAATATAACTTACGATCAAACAAACTCTCCCAGAAATCTATCTCTCTCACATAACAAAAATCTGTCGTAAAATACCAATACGTCTCATTCGGATTTGGATTCTCGAAACTATTCACATAGCATTGTACCCAAACACCATGATCCCATTCATAACTCTTGACTAATTGACTTGCTGAAGAGGGAGTACTGTAGCAAGGAGCGTAATCTTCGCCAACTGTAATGTTGAGGAGGTACCGTTTGTTAAGATCGTTAGACGAGGAAGGGGGCGAGTGCTTAGCGAGAGAGCCACGTGAGTTCTCGTTAGAATTGAGCGGGGAAGATGCACGTTTCTCTGGTGTCGTGTAGTTTACTTGAATAAAGCCTACTGGGCCGCAATAGTCAAGCTCTGATTTATCGGCGGGCTCTTCGAGACCAATTTGTGCCACATAACAGTTATCCGTGGTTTTCAACCAGGTACTATTCCGTCGCTGTCAGCTGTCTAATCTGCAGTGAAATGCGAAGCAAAGCGTTTGAAGATGGGGATCTACCTATCATTGATCACGAGATCCCCAAGATCAGTCCAGCAAGTCACCGTAATATCAGTTCCATATTTCAGATATTTGATAACCTCGCAACTCGCGTTATCATCACAAATATTGCATTCAGTATTGTACTTTGTAGTTGCAGGAGCTGTTGTTATATGCTCGATAGTAGAATCTTGGCCACAAAAGCTGAGGTCGGTTTCATCTGTATCTAGTGTTAGTAAAAATTCAAATCTAGGCTACAAAAATGCATACATTCTCCAGCATAATCGGTGAGGTCGTATTGGGTGATATAGCAGTCATCGCTTGTTCTCAACCACGTACTAGATATTTTAGTGTTCCATATAGTAGCTCACATTTGGAATCGAATCTTACCTATCACCATCGATGACTGTACCAGTAGTCCAGCAGATGAGCGATATAGCGGTGTCGTAATTGTAGTATTCCTTATTTGTGCAAAGCGAATATGGACAGGTCTTGCATTCAGTTGCTACTCCCTGTTCAAGAGTATTGTTGAGTGGGGGTTTGAAGGCAGCATTTGTGATATCCGCAAGAACCAGGAAGAATCCAAGAGTGGGAAGTGATGAAATCATTATAACGATGCCGAATATTCCAACTCCGATTGAGCAATGGAAAGTTTTGATAATGATTGTCAATTATATGGAAGACTATCCTCTGTTCATCTCAAGTCTTGTTGGAATTGAGACCTCATATATATCGACATCATGTCAGACTCAGACAAATGTGGAAACCGTTGTCATTCAGCGTTTATTAATGGCTGTAGCCAAGAAGAAGCTATTGAATCAATCTAATATAGCTTTGAAATCAGTTAAGCTTTAAGCATATTACTGCAGGTTCAATGCAAGTAATGTTGATCAACCCGAATCTACACAGTGATTACCCCGCAGTCATGCAGCCTTGGCAATTCCTGCTAGTCAGCTTTGTTCGCGTCCTCGAATCAGTGAAGAGAAGCCCGATGTAACCTCGTATAGCCATGTAGAAATCTTCAGTGCAGCTCGTGTGCGGCTCGGGAAACCTAGGTTGTCATGAACCGGGAAGTAATTTTCAGGCTAAAAGCAGGTACGAAGTCATCCTTTAAGCGGTGAGGCTGATAATCATTGTAAAGTAGCATTTCTTGCTTTTGTAAATCAAAACATCCACAATAACAGCAGTAATGTAGCTCACTCCAAAACAAGCTGCTGGGATGATTGATCACTGCAGAAGAGTAGTTTCCAAGGATGTAAAATTTAAAAAACGCTCTAGCCGTGAAAGTGTTGAGTTCTAGAGACCTTCTAATTATCAATAGTGGAACTTCTTTGGAGAAAGCCAATCTGACAGCGTGAGAAGATACATGTGTCGTGATATGTTAGATCATGGTGGGGGCCAAACAGAACCCCACAAATTCAATGTCCGTGTCCGTTTGTTTACCATGATATCGTCGACGACAACCGACATTTACCTATGTTTATGAATTGAGGCTTCTCGAACTTCGATTCCATAAATATGGCAACACTCTCCGCCGTACCCAAGCGCTTCAAGCTAATATTCTTCGTCCCACCGTCAGGACTTCCAGCCTGCAAAGCTGCTATCTTCGCCGCCGGAGCTGGACGTTATCCAGGCCCTGGAAACTATACTGAATGTTGTTGGGCTACGACAGGCACTGCTCAATTTCGACCAGGTGATACCGCAAATCCAAATATAGGAACTGTAGGCGCGTTGGAAGAGGTGCAAGAAGTCAGGTTCGAAACTTTGTGTGTTGGCGAGGAGACCATTAGAAATGCGGTTGCAGCTCTGAAGAAGCAAGTTTGATTCTTATGTTATCGTGCTTCTCGTTCCTAATGCGTTTGTTAGAGTTCATCCATATGAGGAACCGGCTTATGAAGTTTATAAGCTGGAAGATTAGTAAATCCGGTGAAGCCTATGCGCTAGTGTTACTGTTGGAGAGAAATATGCAGCGAGCAGAAAGGAGACATCGCTTTACGATCGGAAGTTTGATTCCTATGGTCTTAGAATGAATATCTGAGTACAGAAGTTCAGCCACATTCTAAGAAGAATTCCCTGTCTTTTAGTTCGGGGTGAACCAGTTGACAGAATATACCACTTTATTTTGGCATCATTCTACGTCTTATCTCTCTTCTGCACCCACCCCACCCTAGAGTATTCAGATCCCATTTCGAATTACAATCATCTGCTTCAATGCACGTTTCTCTCTCCACTTGTCTCATCTACCTACTTGAATTTTTTGCATTCACACCACAGTGCTTCATCGTGTGTACAGGGTAACATATCATTCGACTTCTTGTAATTATCAATAAATTGGTAGGCTGCTGGTATTCAATTGCACTTTAGAGCATGATTTGGAACTAGAAAGTACCCAACTACTTGGGAGGCCCTGATGATTGGCATCATTTTTGATTTAATTACATTGTCAAAATTGAGCGTTCGCAAATGGCAAATCTCGAGAGGCTAGTGCCATTTATCAGATCAAGACTCGATCATGATA
The DNA here is from genome assembly GCA_004786245.1 of Botrytis hyacinthi. NCBI lineage: Eukaryota > Fungi > Ascomycota > Leotiomycetes > Helotiales > Sclerotiniaceae > Botrytis > Botrytis hyacinthi. The sequence goes on along the minus strand of PQXK01000089.1, from coordinate 49,468 downwards.
CATAGTTTGGCTAGATTCTGCACAAACAGAGGAATGCTCTTTTCTCCAATCCTTATGATTGAACATCTTACTCAAGCACTGTCTCTTGTCTGCTACCAAGGTGGTCGTAAACTCAGACGCAAAATCGTTACGTTATTGGGTGTTTAGCACAGGTAGTGGGAAATTATTACTCACCTAGAATAAAGTCTAACGAGACATCTTTCAATAAAACTATTCTTGAATTCCCCGTATTTACTCCGAACTTCTTCTTTCCGCATACTTCCATTGGGGTTTGACCAATTTCAGCATTCAATCTCACCATGAAATCCATCCCAAGCAACTCTCGATTCCCCTCTCCAGCCCATCGACCATACAAAGCATCTACAGAACCCAACCACAAACTCACAACCACTCCACCACGTCTGACATGACATCCATCATCTTCAACCGAACTTCCCTCCTCACCAACAGAACCTCGATTCTCACCAACCACACAGTTCAACACCACATCTACAGCACCCCAATCAAACGCGGCAACCTAATCAACGGAACCGAATATATATGTCGAGAAGACATCGCCACCGTAACCGCCATGATCACGATTGCGGGGATCACTCTCTGTACCCTGGTGCAGCAAACCATTCTTGTCTTCGTGCTGTATGCTCTCTGGAGAGCGAAAAATCGTCTCCGCGAGAATAAGAGGACTTTTCAAACGATGTGGTCAAATCTGTAGGCTTGGTATGAAATATGGATAATGTGGAGTATTTGATCAAGAGAAATTCAACTTTAGTATAGACCTCTCAGTATGAAATCCCTAATACATAATTTCCACTACTACCCTCGTTCTCTCCCCCCTCTCTCCTACCTAACCACCCATCCACACAGAAACCCTACCCAATACTATCATTTCCATCCATCCATCCATCCACTCATCATAGAAACAAAAACAACAACTAGAAACCCTATAAACCTATAATCTCATGAATCACTAGACCTATACACCTTTAAGCTCATAAATCTACAAACCCACAAACATTTAAAAGTAAAGCTCAAGGTATAGATATCAAGATCCAAACTCCTCCGTATATACCATACCCAATGAATATCACATTTCTTTCAAGATGAGAAAACAAAAACATATTCGCTCACGGCGAATCCACTTAAAGTTATTTGGCCTAACTGCCTGAACACTTTATGATCACAATAAAACCACACAGGGATATATGTAACAATCTTTTATTTCTCATTTATTACATCGTATCTTTGAAACGAACCCATTACGCCCCCCGCCGAATCCCTATTTAAATAGAAGATATGAAGCCTCATAATTCGTCCTTGAATATTTCCTCGCTACCTTCTTCACTATCTTCATCTTCATATACATTATTGACTTTCTTATCACCATCCTTCTGAGATTCCTCCTCGATAGGTTTTCCGGGTCCCTTTTGATGACCCTGCCCCGCATCATCCTCGACAATTCCCAAGATTTCTCTAACCTGTCCTGGGACATCAACAACCTCAATTTTCCAGCCCTTGTCACCTGCCAGCTTCTTGACTTCCTCTTGTAGCTTTTCGATCATTTTCGGGTCGAGATCCATTAATTCCAGTGATTTCGGACTAATGACTTCCACCTTCCCTCCCTGGGCTTTGCTTTTGCCGCGTGCAATGATTTCTGTCCGGCTCCCGCTGTCACCGTCTCCAAAGTCTGGGGGGATAGGTAGACGTTGTCCTTCTTTACCGACGAACTTACCTGCGCCGACGGTTACACCGCCAATGACTATGGGATTTTTAGGATAGGCCAAGGAGGGCGGAGAGGTGATAAAATTGGGATCAATATGGGATTGGGATTGTTGGTAGGCTACAGGTTTGCAGACTATGCTGTTGGCTTTCTCTGCTTTAGGTGGCATGAATGCTACGTCGTCGCAAAGGCGGGGTGTATATACAACCATCAGGTATGAACATGTGGTCATTTCCTTGATATATCCAATACGATCCTTAACATTAGGGTTGCAGTGAAATTGAACCTCGACTTGGCGGGGCTTGCCTGTGAGATCGCAGATTGTGCCACCCTCCATTTTCTGAACGAGGTAACGCATGTCGCCCTTGACTTGTAATTCTGTTTTTGGTGATTCCCCATTTTTGGGTGTCTCATGCGCTTCTATTTGATTGCCCCATTCATCCTCTTTACTCTTGCTTTTTGGTGATGTCTTCGCCTTTCCGAGAACGAATTCTTGGGCTGATGGATCCGGTTGGGGTGGGAATGCCGCCTTTCCGGGTTGTGCGGGCAGTTGATGAAATTGTGTGATTTCGTTATTGTAGCAGAACGAATATGACCACCATCCAGATACGAAATATAGACAGTTATTCTCCAAATCTTGAAGCAGTTCCCAACCACGATCGGTTGCTCTAGCAAGCTCTTTTTGTTCAGCAGCGCGAGCTTCGGCTTCTGAGGTTTCGTTTCGCGGAGGTAGAGAAACTATGGGAATCGTGCATATATGCGCTTCACCATGTAGATACATGAGCTCGTGGGTTTGTTTGGGAGGCTCGGATTCATGATCGGCGGAACCATCCTGGATAGGGTGTTGAGATGATTGTAGGCTTTTAAGATCTTCTTTATTACCTGAAAGTCTGACAGGCGAATTGGGATGATTGACGATAAAATATGCTTCCTCTTGCGAAGGAATTTCATTTGAGAATACTACTTCATACTATTGTTTCGTGAGTTTTTGACGACTTTATATTAGAATGGCTTATGAATTCGCTGGGCTTGCGCATACCTGTGGAAATGCAAGTAAGTCATCGTGAACACTGAACACATTTTGACTAGCTAATGTTATTGAGGCTGTAGCTAACAAAGCTGAAATTGATTTACGCATCATGCTGTATGGCAATTGCGAATTGCAGATGGACACAGTTTCATTGATAAGGAATGAGGTCTGCGAATTCCAGATGGGCAAAAATTCATTGATAAGGACGAAGTTCACAAGCTATGATCGCATTTCCACAAAGCTGTCATCATCTACTAGGCTCGAGCTAGGTAGATTCTCAGAATGTGCTAGTGTCGCAGCGGGGTTCGGATAAACATATTCATTTTTTACCGGCAAGTTTCCCCGACTGGCACATGACATGAACTCACTGATTTGACTCAGAGGAAGTGATATTCTTTTTGCAATAGAATGCATGTATGAACGTAGATTATACCGAAAATAGCATTTTTGACCGGCCAACGGTGCGATATGCAACAAAATGTAACATCTTTTAATAATCAGAAGGGTGATGCAGTTGCTGTCACGTGTTGTGGTTCAAAAGAGTCAAACAGAGGTTTCGAGGAGTCTTACACATCCAGGGAGTTAGGAGAATGAAATACTGTCCATAGAGCGGTTGGAAATCTCGACTTTGAAGTCAAGTTAGAGCCTGGCATCAATCCATTTACCGGGCATCGCCGATGGGTATAGATCAGGCTCTTTACAAGGCATATCTGCTCAAGATGACAAGATCACATTTCCCTTTTCTCTCATGCCGTGGAAGGTTGCATTCCGACCATCGACTCGGGTCCAGAACAAAGGTACAATATACTCAATAGTCAATGCAAAGTGTCAAAGTGTCAAAGTGTCGAAGCCAAAAATACATCCGGCAAATCCAACAAACTCTCAGATCAAGGCCAGAAAAGGCCAGCGAGATGTTGGGCACCATAATATCGTGCAGTCCGCGCGGGAGAGCTTGCAAAAGGGTGTGATGATTACGCTACGGGTAACGCAATGCCTCCAAAGCCTTTTCGTACCTTACGTATACGGTATACAGCGTACCTTGGTCTGACAACATGGGAGATGGGAAAATGCCGCGTATTCGTGGGGTTTGCACACAGCCATCACAAACAATACCTATGAATGATGGCTACGTCCTGGCCATACCATACAGGCCAAAACCAATTGCCCGATATGCAGAGGTAAGAAAGCGGCTACGCCCGACGAGAAAGCAGGAATTTGTTTTGTTCGTGTAATCATTACTGATCTTACCAATCATCAATTGTGGTAGTGTAGGCTTGGGTTGATTGGGAGAAGATATCTCAGCTTGTGTTGTTGGTTACAAGTTACAACGCAAAACCGAGTCAACGGAGAGCCCGTTCTCAAGAAGCAAAATGATACCTAGCATGATGATAATTGTGATGTGATGGGTTATTCTCGGGTACGGGATTATCTGATCGTTGATGGGTGATGGAGGTGACGGCTGATGGCTGATGGCTGATGGCTGACGGATGGACATCAAGGTTATTTGAGTAAAAGTGGTCGAGATTAAGGCAACCTTGGAAGTTGTAATAACCTGGGCGAACCATCTTCAGACAGTGTGATGTGTTGGTTCGTATAATCACCGTACGTGTCGAATCTGTGGTGGAACACGTTTACGAGGTCAAAGAGAACGAATAGGGAGGGAGGATTCCCAGCTCCCGACTCAGATTGATCAATGTTTCCTGATCATAATTACCTATGATTGGCATAAATTGCAGTATAAAATTTATGAGGCGAACTAGCGAGCTTGAGTGCCTTACCTAATCTTCAAGGGTTGATCTGAGCTAGCTTTGGATTTTGAGTTTGGAGTTTTGACTGGAGTTGCTTGCTTGGAGCATTTCTTCCAATTTCAATACTTATTACTAGGTAGCCATCAGCCAGTCGGGATGAGCCGCAGTTTGACAGGAAGATCATTACTCGTTGCTTCACTTTTCTTTCCTTTCTTCTTCCTCGTCTAATTCTAGAAAGAGTTTAGAAGGGGATTCTTGATGGTTGGAAATGAACGATGACCCTTAATATTTTACTTGGCTTTTAAAGGGAGATGAATGATAATTAATATCTCTTCTCGAATCTCGGTCGATGGGTATATACCTATATATAGGTACTAGATATATACAGATGGATATACAGCATGAATAAATACTATTATAGTCTACAAGGAATGAGAGGATTTGATGGATATGTCAAGTCTCGAAACCAATCCGGCTTCATCGAGCGATATCAAAAGATTTCGGTGTGTGGAATTAGTAATAACCAGAAGGTACGAGTAGATAGGTAATATAATAGGTGAAGCTTTGAATTTTTGATTGATGTTATGATTGATGATCCTCTATCATAACCAATAAAACGGGAGAATTTCAATACGAAGGAGAAAGGAATGTTTATTACTATTACTATTAATGATTATTATTATTATTATTATTATTGCTGTTGATCATGAGACAAACCTAAGCATTTTCAATAGACCAATGCGAGTAGTGACTATAACACGTCCAGGTAAAAATTGAAGTCGATCATTAGTTCTAGACTGAGTACATGACGACTGACGTACAGAAAGGGATTCAGAAGAAAGACTTTTCAGAGAATCCACATACCGCGAATGCCTTCAGAAATATCCTCATGGGAAAATCATCGATGAATGATGGATGAATGGTGGATGACATGATTACTTATCAGGACGTGGGGGAGTATCAAACGGAGAATGTCTTGCTTCTATTTGCTTGGCCTCTGAGGTTATACCAGCACATAGGAAAGAGAGAGAGCTTTGGTGTTTACATAGCTACCCAGTAGTACCTCCAATCTTTGTTTTTTGTTTGGTGTAACTTCTTGAATCCTCATGTAACTTCCTGGTGTGACTCTCTATGTTGTCAATAAGAGATGTTCTGGAGCAACGTAAACGTATTTGACTATGCAGCGTTAGAAGCATTTGGAATCTACCGCAGCAAGCCTCCCATCCCTTCCATCCCTCCACATTATGATCATAGCCATGATATGATATGATGATGATCATAATAACCATAATAATAACAAGAACAACAAGAACAACAAGAGATCGATCCACCATAGAATCTTGAACACGCCCCTCGCTGGCCCTCATTCCCTCATTCCCTCATTCCCTCATTCCCTCATACGCTCATCCCCTCCATCCTCCTTCACGACTTTCAATCTTCATCCCACCACAGTTGACTAGATTCAAAAACAACCACACGCAATGCCACACCCAATGTCACACATCCACACATATCCACAACAAACTTCATCTTTTCCCAATATAGTAAGGTAGCTAAGACAATCAAGTCGTTATCATTATTTCAATCCTTATCCTATCCCTCATCCTGGTATACCAAGAAAAATCATACATCCACCCATATATCCACCCATACATCCACTCATCCACTCCTCCACTCATATACCTCCAAAAAAATAAAAGAAAAGGTCCCATACATCCATACATGATACACTCATACATCCATCTCATACATCGGCCCCCCCCCGTACCCATCATGTCTTTTTTGGTCTGACCTCGAAACATCCTAATCTGTTTAATCTGTGTGGTTTGTCTCGTCATCAGAGTCATCCCAACCCACACTTCATCCGTTCTTCTGCCGTGTCATCCATATCCTGAACTCAATTTCATATGAGCCCCATCTTACCATGTCGCGCTGTCCATACAATACATAGTTCGCCTTTCCCATTTCCACAATCTTAACTTCATTATTTTCGCCTTACTTTTATGCTTCCCTATCTTCCCACACAACCATAGTGTCATATCAAATATTCCAAACGACAAACTATCATTACCTTCACCGTTCGTAACATCGTTACGTGCATCCTTCATCCATACGTATGTCATGGATTCTCATGTTCATCATTCAACTCCTCTTCACTGCACCCGCTACTGTACGAAATATGCTGGTGATCATACTCTTTACTAACTACGTGAGGCTGCAGACAACGTTGCAAACGACGACACAGTCTCCACTATCATACACCAGCAATTCGAAGAGTCCTTGGAGACTACCTAACAAATCCTAATAGACACTTGCTATGTCGTCTCAGTTAAGACTCAATACTTCGGTAGATCAGGATCAACTTCAATTCCTTCTGGCACAGCAAGAACAAATTCAAGCGCAAATCGCATCCCTCACATCCGGCTCGGCGTCGACATCATCGTTTCCCCATCACAGATCCCCGATATACAAACAACAAACACAACGAAGACACAATGTTCCCCGAAGTATGTCAAGCAGTGGAGCTCCCATGGCCCGACACCCATCTTCTGTAGGAGTCCCCTGTGGTTTTCTTCCCTGAGCTGGCTCTAACGATACTTAGGACCGGATGGAAGCAACCGGGATATCGCGGACAATATCCCAACAATCTGAGCCCGTCATGATGCGAGCAAGCTCAATGAATAGTGCATCTACACGCTCCGGAAGATTACCATTTACCCAGAACGGCGCGATGCCCCCTCGACTCCATAATGATCTCCGCCGAGGAAATCCCGCCCTCGAAGCTTGGGTTAATCAAGATCAGCCTTACAGCTCTTACACTTTCTCGCATCAAACTTCGGCTTCCCCCCTTCAGCGCTCTATGTCTCAACGGAAACCGGAATTAGAACAAGTTCTCGAGATTCCCCAAGGGTTTGAAAACCCCGGCGACTTCCTCTTCCGTACCGGATTTACTGGTGTCTCGCCTACCCCAGTTTTCTCGATTACGCCTTCTCCGGTATCGATGCACTCAACACCTATGCAACTTCAACAATCCCGACAGTCATTCAACATTCCTAGCACGCCTACAACTACGACTCTTACTGATGCAACTACATACACAAGTAACATGAGTCGACAAAATAGTCTCTTTAATGAGCCTCTGGTGGAAAGTATTGAAATGATGAAGTTCAATTCGAACAATTCCTTTTCTACAGGTATCAATGATGATTCTGTTTATCCCGTTGCTCCTCAGTATAGTTCTTCTCATCATAGTCGTCGGTCCTCCGACGAGGAACAGACTCAACTACTTGTTGGGGCTGGTGGTGTTGGCAATGATTCTCAGTTTTCTCTTTCTTTTCCTAGTACGGAAGCCTTTGCTCAGTCTCAAATTTCTGCACCTTTTGCTCAACAGATGGAAAAGTCACAATCGATTGAAAGTGTTTCATCGAGTATGTCATCATCATCTCGTAATAAGCAGCGGCTACAAGTTAGTAACATTGCCGCTGCGCGACCACTCATGCCTAAGGGTGGTTGTGAAGAGAATTCGATATCACGAGTCAACTCATCACAATCAATGACCCGACTCGATTCGAAAGATGTGACAAATGATAAGGTTGCTATCGAAAAGCGTGCTTATCAACGACCAAAACACGAACGTGTATTTTGCAAGTTATGTGATGAACACCCGGATGGGTTTCGTGGCGAGCATGAGCTTCGAAGACATTGCGATCGACAACATAAGAGAATGGTGAAGAAGTGGGTTTGCATTGAACCGCTGAGCAGTCAAGGACGCGAAAAGCCTGTGTTGCCACTCTCAAAATGCAAGGCGTGCGCGACACAGAAAAAGAAGTATGGAGCATACTACAATGCAGCTGCACACCTTAGAAGAGCGCATTTCAAACCCAAATCTAAGGGTAGAAACAAGAATAGTAAGGTTGAGGAGTCTCAAAAGCGTGGTGGAAAGGCTGGAGGAGATTGGCCTCCAATGTCGGAGTTAAAAAATTGGTTCAAAGAGGTGGAAGAGCCAGCAGCAGATTATACTCAACAAGACGATGAGAACGATGATGAAGACATGAACGAGAGTCTGCTTAACGATCTATCGCCAAATCATGACGCACCAACTGATTTCGATAATACCATCAACAAAGTTCCGATTCACTCAGCGTACCCTTCGATCAACACACAGAACTTTGCCAGCAACATCAACTTCGACAATTCGATGCAACAGAACATTGATTTATCAATGAACTTTGCAGGTCAAACAAACTTTGACTTTTCTTCTTTTCCTTTGAATGACCCATCAGTGGCATTCTTTGATCCTGTTTCTTCTCTTCCTCAAGTTTTTGATGATCAATCACTTGTTGGTGTCAATACTGTAAATTTTTCTTATGATCCTTCTTTGTCTTTCAATTAGGTATCATTCCTACTCTGTTCATACTGGTATGGTTCGAGTAAGGTGTGATTACATTTTTTTCCTTTTTTCCTCCTTATCTGCCTTCAGTCATACTTTCGATAATTCATCAATTTGGTGAGTTGAATTGATGAATTGTCGCATGGCGTCAGATTTCTAGATAGGCAGGCGTATTTCCATTTGCTTTCTTCTTTCTGTATCTTTTTTCCATCTCTTGTCCCTTTCTTCGTTGAGAAGTTACGGCTGTTATGAGTAATGAATTTGATATATCTGGTGGTGGTATCTTTCTTTTTTCCTTCTTTTCCTCGTTTCTTTTTCATCTCTTTACCTGGGTTCAGGTTTTTGGATTGGTTTTGGATTTGTTGGGGGTTTTTGGTGTTTAGGAAATCGATAACGAGAGTTGTCGTGGTTAGGATTGGATGGGATGGGACAGAACAGGATGGATGGATGATTGATTGACTGGATTATACCTACAGCAATAATCTTGATTATATACAAGTTTATTTTATCTGTTTTTCTGATTGCTTGTTTTCTATGGTATGAGCAGACTTTGGATTTCTGATGATGGGGTAGGGAGATGAAGAGAGTTGGGTGGTGCGGTGGTGGTTGGAGTCAGGATTGGAGAGCGTCTATGCCATGATGATGTGGATGTGGAGACGAAGATTAAGATAGAGATACAGATGTGAATAAGATAAACGACAAATTTGTAGATACTTAATGATAATACAGATTGATTCTTTTATTCATACTGGGAATTTATGGTGTTGTTTGATTGTTCCCGGTGGAGGTATTCTTCGTGTGTAAAGTTTGGTCTGTGTGGGTGATTTGAGTTTAGGGAGAGGTGGCTGGGATGGGAAAGGGGAAGAGGAAGGAGATGGAGATGGTAAGTTAGTGATCTAGTCATCTTGTTGAGTTGCAATACCAAAGTTATGAAATCGCATACATGTTTGAGGTTGAGATCAAGATTTGGTTTGGTTTTGCACAATGATGCATGAGTGGGATTGTATTTTTGGGTTTTTGAGTTTTTTGGTTTTTGTAAATTCAACGAATCTCCGCTTTGATTTTGAAAGTAGAGGGAAAGACTAGTAAAGGAATTGAAAGGACAGAAAAGGAAAGGAAATATGAACCGCGCCGACTATTCTGGTCTTTGATCGTTGATCATTGAGCTACAGTATCGGGGGAAAATCTGATGAAAAAAACATTTATCTGAGTAGTTATCCTTCGTTCCTTCCTTCCTTCCTTCCATCCATCGATCCATCCATCGTGTATTAAGCAACAGGAAACAGAAAACGCGTTGTTTGAAGGTAAGGTAAGGTGTGTCTGTTATTGTGTATCGAAATCTTGGCTGCGTTGAGTGAGTCTTGACGAGAGATTGGCTTGTTGCGAAGCTCGCGAGGTGGATTGGAGTTGAAGAGGGTCGAGAGTGTTGAGAGTGTGTAGAGTAGAGAGAGAAGGAAAGAAGTCGTGAGACCTGGAGGTGCGCGTACGTACATATACACAGACATACAGACGATGAAGAGTTTGTGTGGAAATTCGAAGATGGAGGTGATAGACGGTTTGCGGTTTGTTCCGTGGAGTCTTGTGAGCTGAGGTGTCTGTTGCATTGAATGTCGAATCTTCTGCTTGTGTTGTTGGTGGATTGATTGCAGCGATGAGTTCGAGGAGGCCACAGAAGGAACAACCATGGTTCGAGTTTCATCAGCTTGGTGTGAAGATACGCGATTGGAGAGCAGAGCAGAGGAAGGCGCCATGCCTTTGTCATGGTTCGAGGTTCGACCGCAGGACACCTTGTCCGACCTTTTCAACTGGTGTGGTGCGATCTCACTCCATCACCACCAGATTTCAAATTCATGGAGAACTGGGACACGACCCCCAATCTCCCCCATATACCTTTGAAAAAACAGCCCGCTCCCAGGGTCTCCAGCCAAATCCTCCGAATATACCGTAATACAAAGCCAGCCCAGTCCCAGGGTCCCCCAACCAATATCCTCCACATATACCATTGTTACAAAAACCCTGCCATGCATAACGCCAATTCCCCCACGATCTACCAAAGAATTTAAATACAATAGAATCCTGCTTCGCATTACTAGAATCCCCAGAGAACCGCGCCGAGCCCTGCCCGTTCCTCCACCAAGTGAGTGATACGTACCGTTCGTACAGTCCTACTAGGTACACGTATATACATCCTGATGGCATACTAAGGCGAGGGGAAAAGCAACGATTCTCCTCACCAGTGCCCGTAAGGTCACCAAAGTCTAACGGTAGGATGGATCTTCATCGGTGTGAGTCATGTAATAGACGTCCCACGCGTCTTCATGATTCCAACCCCACTTGGTCTTAAACGTCTGCTTTCTGAAGGGAGCCACCCCGTTCTGCACGCGCCAATCCCGAATCAGGCAATACTCTTCCCGAGTAAGGCGAACCGCCTTCTTTTTACCAGCCGGGAGACCTTTGTAGGTGGGCAGCGGCTTGTAGTCAGCCCCGCGTGCCATCTTCACTTCGGCCTCGGTGCAACAGGGACGAATGAGAAGGAACTCCTTCCGATGCTGGTACGCTGGGGTACCGCCGGGACAACGCTCAATTGTGTCGTCGATTCTCATCTTGGCCACATTGCGGGGGCGAGGCTTCTTGGCAGCAGCGCGGCGAAGAACGGGTGCCATTGTGAATGATGACTATAAAATGAATTTGATTAGCGAGGTCGATCAAAAGACAAATAAGAGTTGCGAAGAATGTTGAAAGATGAAGATAATACGTGAGGACCGTGGTGTGCAAGTCAAGCTCGTGGTTCAAGATGTGCTGACCAGATTAAATTGCACCAAAAACTTGAGACTGTTGAATTTCACTTGAACAAGGTAGATCTGAGCTTGAAAGCGGAGAAAGGGTGTCTTTTGGTGCTTCTCAATGCATAGCACGAACTCGCAAATTGAGCAAAACTGCCTGAGCAAGACTAACTGACAAGTTCCAGTTTTCAAATTTCTCTTGAGAAACCAGCGGTGCAAAGAGGAATAGAGAAGAAAGATTTTACCTGGTGCTAATTAAAGCCAGGTTTCAACCAGAAGTTTGACCAATACTGCTATATGCAGAATAGATCAAAGCGAACCAAAAGTTGATCTTTCTTTTGAAATGCAGGAAATAGGGTGGGAAGTGTTGGAGGAGGCTTTTTCCGCTATAGCTTGAAGTACAGTCTCAACTGGCACATTGACTTACGCTGCTTTCAGCAAATAAGTCAAAACTAGCCAGCTGCTGTCCTCTTCTCAAGATAAGAGCGATCAGATGTAAAGTGAAGAAAAGGGAAGTCTCTAGAGCTGTTTGCAGCGAGGTTTCAATTTGCAAAATGACTGATACTGCCATAGGCAGAACAGATCAAAGTGAGCCAGTTGTCAGTCCTCTTTCAAAACGCAGAAGAAAGGATGGAAATTCAAGGAAGATAGTACTTCTGGTGGTCTGCGATGTGCAGTTTGAACTGACGCAACGAAGTGCGGTGAAACAAGCAAAGCAGATAGCGCGCTTTCAAATTTCTTGCTGCTCTAGTGCAATATGGATATTGAATTGCACAGAATACGTTGAAAGCGCGCAATATCCAAGCTTCGCCAGTACAATGTGGTGTGCTTTGATAATAGACATAAGGAGGAGAGTTTGAAGACTTACGGATTGTGAAAAGACGACGATGAGAAGACGATGGGAGAAAACGACGGTGAGAAGAAGACTGCGAAAAGAAGGATTGCGAGAAAACGACAGCGAGAAGACGAATGTGAGAAGACGGCAGCGAGAAGTGAGCAAAGATCTTGTAGTGCAAAGTTGTTCTGTATCGTCGCTATATTGCAGTTAGTTAAAACCCGTCAAGACAGGAGCTCCCAGGGTTTTTACTTACATTCGTGATTGCGCGTTTCGTTGAAAGAAAAAGGAAAAGGAAAAGGAAAACTCGAAGGGTCGGGAGGGAAATATAAGAAAGTGCGCTGAGCAAGTTTTTCCTCGGCTAATAGACAATTTCTATTGGTTTTCCAGAGGAGACTTGACAATTCAAGCTCCTCGGATCATTCCGAGCCGGTGTCCACATGAGTTTAATTTGAGGACAACAAGGTTCTGAGGTTCTGAGGCTCTGAGGCTCTGAGGCTCTGAGTCATTTTAGAAAGGCTGTGTGTTTCTTTGTCATCACTTTGGATGAGGGGATATCTGCAATAGTTGACATAATCTGGGTTGAACCTGCTGCTTGGTAGAAGAATAGGAATTAAAATCATATTTCACAGAAGCTATTTTCTTGTTCAAGAAAGGGAGTCTCTAGATATCTATATTGAACAGATGCAGTTCACTCAATAACTCCTAGATGGCCTCTTTTCTTAATAGATTAATCAAGAATTTCAACCAAGAACATTATCCCCTCACCACTCTGGAATCTTGAAGTCATCTCCGAGGATAAAGATGAGTGAATATGAAAACATTTCCCTGCCATCTTTTGTGGCTTTTCTAAAATGACTTTCTGTTATTTATCAAGCATGTGGATACTTTTCCAACATTCCATCAGAGACTTCAATAGATAGGTACGTACTTCATGTTCGTGGATTCATATAAATCTAGTAGGATGGTTGTGTATTGTTAGGACAAATTTGAGCGTTTTTGAATTCCATCCTATCATCAATCTATGGCCTTACTACCAAGATATCTCTAGAAACTCTTGGAAAGAAAAGAATCAAAGCATGCCAGTTGTATTCAACCCAAAGTGAATAATGCTCAAAGGTTTGTGAGGCAACAGCATCATAACAAACTTAAAAATCAAAGCAAAGCAAAGTTCTCTTCAGTAATAAGTCAAATTACTTTTACAGGGATTACTACAAAAACTATTAAAGAGAATTCTTCCAAAACTTGGTTTGGGTCAATTGAAAACAGTGAATCTCTAGCTTGTGTTGAGGCCATCTTTGGGAGGGCATTTGTTGAACTTGTAACTACAATTTTTTATGTGATCTTTAACGACTTGCAGACACAAGGTCTTTAGTTCTCACCTCTACATCCACCAGAAGAATGAAACACTAGAATCTCCATTACACTTGCTGTGTGTTATAGAAGTGTAGAAGGAACAACTATGATATACACAAGAGCCAATGAACTTCTAGAAACGCTTCAGTACTAGTTCAGAAGTATCACAGCACTACTTTGAGTCTAATTCTGTACTGTGCTGTTATTCTGTTCTTCTTGAATCTTCTTTCAGCTAATCGCCACGCAAGCTTCCGAGAAACCCAGCAACATGTATGTGTATATGCCTTCTGACCTTTTCACTTCAATGTAAAGGTGGGAAGAAAGATCTAGATAAAAGCTCAGAAGTATTCCTGTCAAGGGAATACCATGTTGAGAGTAGTGTTAGCAGACGCTTAAGTCTTGTTTGGAAAGAGGTAGTGCTGTATATTTTGAATGGAGATGAAGGTCTTTTGGGGTTAGTTGGAAGTACTTAGGTAGTTAGTGGAAGCCAATTGACAATCTAACCAGTACGTTTGCAATGATTGCTGTACATCCGAGAGAACTGCGGCCCTGAACCAGTCTCAAGCAACTGTTTGCGGCTAATAGAAACCTCCTCGTAGCCCTATCATGCCCGTCTAAGCTTGATTGATCAACGTTCGGGCGCATGAGCCCCCGCACATTAGTCGCCGGCAAGTCACTGCTGCTTCAGAAATCGATTCAATATATGTCCCACGTCGGTGTATAACGAAGCAGCAAGCCACTTTGCTCAGAGCCGGATGCTAAACCTATCGTTTTGGAGCGAATGATTTGGGTTGCATTCCATCACGCTCCCCGGACGCTCTCATACAGTAACAGTTGGAAAAAATCATCCAAAATGCACAATTAGCAGTCTCGAACCAAACGTTCGTAGTAAATGATAGCCTTTGAAGATTCTGTCATATTCTCGAGCCGAAGCACCGCAAGTTGTCTAGATTTCTTTCTAGAGAAGACTTGAGGTATAAGGAATGGCTCAGTCACAACTTTGCATGCTGTGGAATCTATTTCTTGATGACGAGAGAGGTTTACAGGGCAAAAAAGTAACGAAAGATGCAATATCTTTCCCGTCGAAGACTGCGGTTTCATTCGGATGCATTTATTCATCTTCAGATATCAAACTGAAACACGGAAAGTCTTTGGCTTTCGGATAGGCCTTGACCGTCAAGTATTGGCCAAAGATTATCATTGTGATTGAGCTGTGCTTGGGATTTTAAGCAGTCAGCTGTACATAGTGTAGTTATTTCAGTATCTGAAATACCAATATTGAAACTAACTCATGATATGATGCTCGACTCGATTAGACTCGCGGTTGTCTCACGATAAGCACGAAAGCATTTGAGCATTTGAACTTATGTGAGCTTGGCTCGGCCCGAACCCTGCATCGGCATAGGCATCGGCATCGGCATAGGCATAGGCATCGGCATCGGCGCCGCAAGTTTTCCATCATTTAGACGTCGAATCGGCACAAAGATTGTGGTGTGGTTCAATTTGAATTAGCCTGTGACTGAACCGCCAAGACTTGTGCGACATTATGCTGATTATAACCGGTAACATCTGATTTTCGATCCTCCACTCAAAGTTGTTGATCGTGTTGGCAGCTACGCCTTCTTCCCAACGTAAAGTAGATGCTGATATTCTTGCATTCCTACAGCATTGGAGAAGCTGATTTGGCTGCTATTTGCAGTTTTCGTGTTGCTAAATGTAAAATAGGTGTTGGAAACTTCCGCTCACTGCAAATTTAACGCTCACAAACCAAATAAATGAAGATTATGGCTGCTTTTCACGAGCGCATCTAGGAAATCTTAGCTTTATAAATGAGGACTTTCGAATTCAAGCATTTTGACGGGTGACGTAGGTATCTGCAAATAAGAATTCGTGATGGCCGACCAAAACACCTCCTTGGAGTAACAAACGTGAAGATCTCGTCGTCCCAATTCTCGTGCCGAATAAATTTCAGGACGAAAGTGGCGAGAATAAAACGATTAATTGATACAAGCTTTTGATGTTCCCTTCTTCTCCTTCCCCTCAAGAAAGACGCATTTATCTGACGTTGAATTTATGTTTCGCATTGACAGGGAAGAGCAACCAAAAGTTACAATCTACTCCTCATCTACGTAGAAGTACCTAGGTACGTACTAGGTAGGCAGTACCTACTACATACGCAAGTTAAATGCCGAGTCATTCGGCTTTTGACTGTAACCTTCCACTCGACCTAGATTCCATAGATTCTAGATTAGCACATACACATCTCATTCAATAGAATCATTAAATTCAACATTACTTTCTAACGATATTTATTGATGATCGACTGTAATGCTTATAGGAACTCGTCTTCCGTTTATATACATTACTCACCCATTGTCCATCTCTCTAGTGCGCATCTTGTCCTAGAAACTGATTTACGTGGCTGGCTCCTCAAAAGTAACGACAGCTGAACCATATAATTAGCCAATATGGACTATGTGAGTTGTAATGCCTTTGGTAGAAACTTTTCTCGTATAGTAGCGCAGGGACTCCACGGCTGTAAACAAACTGCAAAGCTGGTGCCACCCGTATGCCACTGTATATCACTGTATTTTGTCAGAGCTTGAGATTTCGTATAATCTGATCCTCGTACAGATAATAGCATTAAATCTTCTTCTATCCTGAATGAATAACACAGGGGTTGAATTGGGATCCAGCCATCCAGGTGATGGGGTTTTATTGCGATGCGGAATTTCACCCATGGTTGTAATGATCTTGAGCTATTTCCACGGAGAAAGATCAGACGAGCTGAGCTGCCTTCGCTACACCGGAATGTGCCAGTGACATAGTATTCAGCAGCATATGTAGCACTCACCCATACATATTCCAAATCACCACTATTTTCGATCAAGATTGGATGTTTTAAATAAAGTCATTCGATGAGAATAAGCTTCTACAGATGATTTTCTCACAGGAACATGATTCATGGATTCGATATTCATTTCAACCGAACAAGATTACTGGTCCCGGGAGCATATCTAATTAAGCTTATAGAAAAGAAATACATATCTAGCACTAAGGCTGCACCATATATCCATCTATGCGATCTTTACTTCGAGTATACGATGCCTCGCGATCATAGACTCTACCGGAGTTTTGATGGGAAAGATGTCTCTTTAATAAAGCACGTCTTCGCTTGTCGCCTCCTATGACTTGACAGCTGGTGGAGAATATCTAGAGACAAAAATGAGTTCTTTATGAGTTTGATAAATCCGCTGGTTCCCAGACTATAGGATATCTAACAAAGCTACCAGGCTCTCCGTCCTTCTAATTGCTACGCTCCATGCACGACGCACAATTCATACTTGAACGCGCATATCGTTCTATCACTGCTTACAGCCGATTTTTTATTGCTATCGAATACTAGCAATGATGTTCAGTCGAACAATCACCCGTTATAACTGTACCGGATCCCATTGCCACGAGTATTTGCATCAAACTCAACATCAAGATATTCTGTACATGAGAAACGAACGTGGGAATGACATTTCAGTTCTCATAAAGCTATTAAGAAAGCAATGGAGGTACTCTGAAGCATAAAGGGCTCTACCATATACACAAATGGGAATAATGATGTATATTGATTGAGCTCACACCGTGTATCATATAACATGCCGCCAATAAAATCATTGCATGTGTAATCATCTAGATCTCAATTCTTGTGATCGGCCGTTGTAGGAATTGGATGGACCTGGCAGTGGGCTGTTAAACAAGCCACGTGGAGAAAGAATTTGATCAAAAGAAGAACGAATGCACATCTATTTATTATTCGTGGAGCTACGCGAGTCAAAATACTTCCTAAGATGGTACCTGAAAATCACTCTGCCATACTATCCAGGTACTCGTCTCATAATTAATGTAATTCCACACCACAAATCCTTTATATGGTAACATATATATCGATGGATGTATTTATTTGCATGAAATTAAGCCCAACACAGTTAGCAATAAGTTTCAAAACAACTGTTGGGAGCCGTTCAGCGGACAAGTGCCAGATTGGTTGGGATTCCCGCAAGAAGGTTCGAATCTTCAAGTTTCCATGACATGTTAGTGGAATAAAGCGGGGAAATGGATCGTATACATGCAGGGACAGAACAAGGTCTCCAATAGCCTGAACTGTACTGTCTAGACTCCAAATCACTGGTTGATCGGATCTGGGCATCTCCAATGATCTTGTGAATCTGGTACTATGCTTCAAAGCCACGCTTAGCTGCATATCTAATTCCAAGAGCGAGGACCGGGTAACAATTCAGCCTATAGAAACTCTAGATCGATCTCATACGAATCATAATTAGTGTATCGTTGGGTTCGGTTTACACTGCATTTTGAGACCACGAGGGCAGAAGAAACTGCATATGGCCATTTTCCAGCCGACAGACCTTACTTCAAGAGATCTTTGAAACCATAAATGTCTCTGAAAAATTGTACGCCATTATGAGCTATATATCTAGCCACCTAGGTAAGAAAATATAATCTAGAACTCTCTTTAGACGTCCACTAGCTTCTAGCTTCAAATCATACAAGATTTACCCAAGTAATACTAATTAGATGGGAAGACACCAAAGCTACTATGTAGGAATCCTCTCCACAGCAAAGGACCCTGAACAAGAGATTGGCAACCCCAACAGTACAGTGGGGTCAGTCACACTACCCCCAAAGAACCCAACATTACTCGACATAATTCCATAAAACGTGGGGCTTGCCGACTCACCACTAGCCACACTACACAGCACTACTACTCGACACACGGAAATTATCGGATCGCTGGAGAACTATCCCAGAACGTACTGGTGGCTCGGATAATCGCGTCGTGCATGTGTAACTTTGATCGCGTGGGAGGAAATTAAAGGGGGACTTAGCTTGTGATTAGTGTTTCACAAAGGGTCATATATGTGATATATCACGCAGAAGTGAGGAAACTTGAGGTAGTGATGGCATTTTCTGTTCGTTTCGTCTTCTTGTTGCTGCGGATTATATTTTATTCGAATTGAATAGAGGTTTAAGCTGTTATGGTAGCCGCTATACTTAAGATCGAACGTCTAATTGGTAGATACCTCATGGTTATATTTGCACGGTCTTAGCTACTCTGTGTCTGACTATTCAGGTTGTGTAGAAGATATGAGGCTTTAACATGGCTAACCACACAAGACAGGAAGTTTTGGACCCTCTATACAATACCGTCATCCAAGTTTCCCAGTTTTGTTATTCAGCAACACAGGCTGCCACACTTCTACTCGCAAACCATGCAACACTATTCGTCAAAATGGTCTACCGTAAGAATACGAATGCCTCTAGTGCACAAAGCTCGTATGAGTGCTCTGAAGTTAGAAATACCTGATTCCACTCCACCACTAGTATGAATAATCATTATGGCTATATGCCTGACAGCTAATCATCTCAAAGAAAAATTTGTAAGATAGAGAATCAGGCAGTGGTATGGCCACTTAATCAAGCAAGGTATGCTTGAGATAAACATCAGTAGGTTGCGAAAGAGGGTGTGGTTGTAGAAGGTAGTGATATTTTGATATTAAAGCACTTTTGAAGTCAATTTCTGATCCAAAGAACATTCGTATATATGCCTCCCCAGCAGTAAGATAGATGAAACTCCCATAGTTTAAGACTACAACCAATGATTCCTCAATAACGAACAGGTACCTATATTCCCATGACTATCGTAACAATTCATCCCGGCGTCGCTCGCATTCATGCCTGCCATGAACTCCATCCTGTCGTAACAAAAAGAACTCATAACATCATATCTTCTCATGTGCGGTATGCCAATATAGCCGCGTCTCGTACAGTCGTACTCCGGGCGACTAAAGATCTCTAACTGGATCGTATGGCTTAGTCTGTCCACTCTCTCGGGTGATCGGCGATGACGTATACGATACGTACGACGAAGATGGTGTACCGGTATAGGTTTGACTCGATGAGTAAGTGGCGTAGCCACTAGTAGATGAGCTAGGCTCTGACAAGATACGTTAGTACCCTAGGTAGTGGGGAAGCGGGGAGGGTACACACCAGTGGAAGAATAGTCGTATCCCTGACTGTCTCCTGTCGGTAGTTAGAATAGAGCGCCAAAACCATGGTTTTGCTCATTGACTAGTGGCTAACTGCTGCAAAAAGAGTCTTTTATGCGAGATATATGGCGCGCATGCGTTCCACACAGACATCACTTCTTTGCTTCCAGCTTGTGTGGAGAACTTTGGTGGATAGAAGCCATCATACATACCTGTATTCATGGACGCACTTGAATAGTACGAAGAGTGGCTGTATTGCTCATCTACCTGTACATGTCTATGATGTGAAGGGTATGAATGGTGCGAAAGGTGGTAATTGTTGTGATGGTGGTGCGAAGGGGGTTTCGGATTGTATGGCGCAGTATCCCTACTATCGGCTCTGGTATTTCTGTTCCTACCATCTCGATAGCGAAATTTATGATATAAGAACCATCTTGCGATCCAATTCGGACAGTCGGGAGTCGGCTTGGCTAAGTTCCAGTAGTATGCCGTTTGATCAGTACCATTTTGGACTATCAGTTTCATTGCTTCATCCTTTGATATCTCGACAATATCGCTCCAATCGTATGGAGGTTTCCCTTTGCAGTTCCCCTTGAGGTGGCATTTCTCCGAAATAAGCCACCTATAGACCACATCTGTCTCTTTCTGAAATGGGGGCCAAGATAAGTAAGCACTCTATTGATTAAACTTCTCGATTTGGCAATGATAAGGTCGAGTCAACGAGGGTAGTTTGGTTGAAATGAATGCTTACCGCCATCAGGGTATACGTCTCCGCACTAATGTTTAGATGCTTGACGAGGTCATCTTTTGTTTGACTCATTGCCAAAGGGCCTAGATCAGGTGAAGACATGATGGGGCTTGTCGAGTTTCCGCTTTTTGAAGACTGGACGTGCAGTATGGATGGAGAGAATTACAATACTCATAGCGAACTTACGAGGTCATTGTAGAATTATTAGGTAGCCGCGTTGCCTGCAGGGCTTTACGTATAAAAGGGTGGCAAGTTATGGGTTTACAAGATTCGAAAGATTGGCCAGTGCCAACTTCGGGTCTTTGAAGCCCGCATCTCTCAATGCATATCATCGGCGTCTAGTTGCAGTAACATTTGGCGTAAGTAGAAAGTATTGCATATGGTAGGGGTGACAAACATTGGTTCAATTAGGTTGGGACCAAGTGATGGCAGCAGTGTTTTCTTCACCAATGATTCTATGGTAAAAAGGACTGAATCCTAGTCAGGTTATGTACGGGGATTGACCGGAGGTGTGTGCCGGCCATCTGCAAGTTCGGGGCAACTGATGTCGGAGAGACTCCCGACGCCGAAACCACCCGCTTAACTCGGATTACCCCAAGGAATGCTCAGTTGCACAGAAGACCCTGCGGAGCCGTGTTGATATCTCTGCAAAAGAACAACTTAAATGTCGCTACGGGCGGCACATTCATGAGTCAATGGGTGACGCAGAGATTCTACATACCTATATCTGCACCACCTTAAAATATGGGTTCATCCACCGGGAAACTCAGGATACATACCCCCGTGAAAGGAAATTCTTACAAATGTCGAATTTCCGCATTTAATCCCTGCTGCAACAACTGTTTTGATGTCTAACGGCAGGTGTTATTATTTTGGGCAATGCTTTGTAAGACGATCGGTGGAACCAGCCATGCCTGCCTGAGATAATAATCTGGTTCTGATAAAAAGTTGACGGCAAGAAGTCTATGCCGGTACTGCTCCGAGTCTCATGCTCCCTATAAAGTAATGAGTAGGTTTTACTACTGAACTCGTGTAGATATATACCAAACAGATTTTGCTATTAACTGTAATTGAGGAGCTTCCACTCACCATCCTAGATATACTTGGTCTCATATCTCACCCTATCCAATCGTTCAAGGTACATCTGCTGTCAATTAGTGGATCTGATATCCTGAATAGATTACCTTGGTCCAGAGGGGCACATTATCCGATTTGTAGCAATGCAAAATGTAACCTCATATCTGATGTAGTCAGCAAATACATCGTTATCAATCTGCTGTTGATCACGTAATCATTACACCCCTCTATCTAGCGAAGGTGGTATAGCTTATGTCAAAGGCTTGTTAGCTTGCTGGCTTGTACCGCCGTAGATCATAGATTGATCCGGCCTACATAGCTTACACAAATTGGACAGCGTGCAGATGGATATATCACTCATTAGAGATGTTACCCCAAACCCAGCGTTATGGTATGTATTCGCAAACATTAGCCTTGTCATTCTTCAATTTATTGACAACTCACCTCAGACAGTAGTACAAGAACGGCGGAAGAGCTCGCATTAAGTCTGGTTGATCTGCAAGTCTTGATGTAAGTTTGGATATATGAAGGGGTGTAAATGATTCCGTTCCATTGCAGTGATACGTTTCCATCACATTCTGTTGTAAATCGTGGTGAAACAAATTTCTCTGTCTAGGTAGTGGCTGGATATTGAGCCATAGAGTTAAGAGTAGTTAGAATGGATATTTAGTCCATTTGCATATTATGATGTATTTTGTACTCAACGCCAGTATGCTTGAATGCAACCAGCCAAATGATGAAATGGCTGGCTTCCTTTCTAACACACGCCGGCGTTGTGATTAGAGAAAGCTTGTACTCACCAGCTTCTACTGATTGGTAGATACAGGACAGCATTAAGTATGTATTTCATTTCACGATTCATCACGTTACTCGAGGTAGGATTCTAGAATTCCAAAATGCTAGAATCTTTTATACTTTACTTTACCAAGAACTTTCACATTAGACGATTGTCGTCTGCATCTATACGTCGAATATCAGATACGACTCCTTTCATTATTAATAAAGTGATACATATCTATTTATAACAGTCACCGGTACTTCAATTCACAGTCCAGGGAAGTATTCCGTAGATAAAGAGCCCTTTCCCCCACCACGGCCCAGAATGATGCGCTGATCTACCTACCTACCTAGTAGTCTCGAGCCAGTCCATGCCACCAGTGCCTCTTCAACCCACTTTTTGCTCATATAACAATCATCGAAATCTACCGACGACCTATGAAGGACAATTGATTTATCAGAATTATTCCTAGACTTTCGACAGAAGTGGACTCATAAAGAACCGCATGATACATAGAGTAAAGAAATCCTTAGTATTGACTACCTACCTGGTGATTTGAGTGACTAGCGTTTCTTGTGGCTCTTTCATCGTTCCACTCATGAAGCTCGCATTACCAACAACAC
This sequence comes from Botrytis hyacinthi, assembly GCA_004786245.1. NCBI lineage: Eukaryota > Fungi > Ascomycota > Leotiomycetes > Helotiales > Sclerotiniaceae > Botrytis > Botrytis hyacinthi. The sequence continues at coordinate 26,324 of PQXK01000089.1, read as the reverse complement.
CCCACTTCACCTCGTCGTGCTACCCCTCCACGCCCGCCGCCAGACATGCTCTCCAAGCTATTTATTTTGCTCTGTACTGTTTTTATGATTGATTATCAATGCGAAACATATAGGTACCATCGCGTCCGGACAAGCAGTAAAATTTTGGGTCGGGTCGATTGTGTACCATAGTTAAAAGATATGATTTCTACGATTGTGCATTTGCCAAATGGCTACCATATAACAGTCAACCCTGTCTTTGGAGGCTTCTTTTTTAAGGCTAATGAGTTGAACATACATAGCAGCATCTTCCCTGCTGGCTGGACTGTCATTATCCAGACCGAAGATTATTCGGACGAACGTCCTTCAAAAAGCGATTCTGAATTTACAGAGCTTCAAGATGCGCCAGCCGAACGACATTCACACATACACCCTTTCAGACTTCCAACTTTACGCAATGATAGCCTCTTTATTTCTTCCATTTCCAACCCCTCGAGCAACGATTTCAAAGCTCCCATCAGCCCCACTCGACAGATCGCGATGATGCTCTGGGCAACATTATACTGGTATTTCCATCAACCAGAACCGTCCCCATATGTTACCACAGCCGCTTCAAAAAATACACCTGATGCCGGAAAGCCAAAGGCAGATTGGCGCATACATATAAGGAGAGAGGGTGTGCTGCGGGGTCGCAACTTGATACAAAAGCTTGAAAGAATGGGGTTAATTACATCGGATGATTCATCAGTTGGCCTCGCGATAGATGAGAATACACCCGAGGGATGGTCAAACATGTTCACTTCAAGAAGAGCATTCTGGCAGCTGTCTGCACGGCTGTTCCTTTTTACTTTCAGCCCGAATCTATCTCTAGCTTCTCCGCAGAGCAGCCGACCGGGCTCACCCATCCGTGATACAACAAGCAACCGGTCTCCCGCCAATAAGAGAGATTCCACCGATTCATTTACTTCTTCAGGGATATGGTCACCAGCTTCCATTGGTCCTTTCTCATCTGGAAGCCATTTGCCGACATATTATCCACCACCTCCCACACAATATACAAACACGTCAGGTGTGCGCCATCCCCTACGTCCCAAGCCACCCCGCCAAGGTGAGACATTTTATACACGTTACATACCTAGTGTAGGGCAATACTTGTCTTTTCGAGTTGCTTCCTTATCCTCCAAGCCTGTGGTGTATAACGGTCCAGCCTCAAGCTCATCGCCCTTCCAAGACCAAGCCAAAAGCACGTCTATCTCCTCTATTGGGGCATGCTTGTCCGCAGATTTGCAATTCGCACACTCTCGCACTATTGCACATCAAAGCGACAATACGGCTGAAATGACAGATCTCCAGCTTTTAAACCGTTGGATGAATATCCCTCGAGTTGATAGATTTTGGGGCTGCTCTGGTCCAATCGCTACACAAGAAGAATTTCTCAAAGCCAATTTGACATCTAATCATGCATTCCCCGTCATTGGTCTCTGGGATGGAAAGCCTTTTGGGTACTTTGAATTATATTGGGCAAAAGAAGATATCCTTGGGAAACATGTAGGTGATAGCGTAGGAGACTTCGATCGTGGTGTTCATGTTCTGGTTGGTGAACCTGAATATCGGGGAAAGCATAGAGTGCAATGCTGGATCACTGCTTTGGCGCACTGGGCTCTAGTACAAGATTACAGGACTAATTCCTTTGTGCTTGAGCCGCGGGTGGACAACGAGAGGTATTTTTCGATTTCTCTAGCTTCTCTTCCTTTCATCACAGTCCTTCTTTCTAACTTACCCCAGGTTTATCTCACATTTGCAAGAAGCTGGCTTCGTCAAAGAGCGAGAAATCACCTTTCCTCACAAGCAGTCTGCATTCATGAAGCTGCGAAGAGAATGTTTCGAAGCGCCTGCATTGTGATTGTTTCAATACTCAATGCAACCTCGACACATCAAAGAGAATAAAAAGTCTCTGCTCACAGGTAAACATTTACCGTGCTGATATGATGGCGATAGTTGCAAGAAGCCAACTTTCTTGCGATGAACATCCCATGAAAGTTTTGACGCCCCTAAGTCGCTGCTCGTATGGACCACAGGTTCACAGCACACTTAAGTGGTAATGGGACTGCACAAATCGGGCATACCTCTATCTTGCTCATCTACCCACAATTATTACTCCACTCGATAATTTATCGTGCGGAGTTTCATGGACAACTGACAAGCAATACGTGCCGCCTTCAACTTACTTTGAGATGCACCATCCACACCCACCAAATGGAATATGTGGGGAATTTGAATATGTGGGGAATTTGAAGCAACGAGACTCCTTGAATTTATGGTCAGTTATGCTAAGGCATGATTGATATCGTGGGGAATCATATCCGATGTATTTATGTGCATCAAAAATAGCCAGCTTGAACCACAATAGTTACCAAGAATAGAAGCATTTTGAAACTCGGCTATAATTTTGCTGATGTTTGAGGTGAGTTTTACCCGTCTTGGTTCGAGCCCCTTCAAAACCGAAAAAGGCTTTGTGAGCGACTGCATGGCATTTTGGGGAGGAGCAATCATGCAGTACCTACAAGCGCAACTGCGGGGTGCAGAAGCTGATACACGTCTGATATCAAGTGTACATCCATCTCTACTATGTATAGATTCGCTGCCAATCGGATCCCAAGCCTAGTCTTTTTATTAAAGCTTGACCCTACCTGATACTTGTCACGATATTTAAGACGGTTGAAGGCATCAGGTTCAGAAAAGATGGTTATTGGTTTCTTTGATCAATCGCAGCATTAAACATCCCCGACAACATTCGGCTATAGTTCCCATAAGAAATTTGCGCCTGTTTCAATTGTGTATAGTAGTTTGAACAATTTTGGACTAGAAAATCGGTGAATGGGCTATAACACCAGGTCAAACCTGTATCGGTCTTACCGATTACTGTGTGCATCGGAATACTGTGGCTTCTCACTACCTGTACAATGCCTTTCTCAGTAGCTACATTCAATAAATTCTCAATGCTTCCCGTCCCTTGTCTTCCGGGATTGCATTTTGCATATGCAAAACAAAAAGGGTATATGCCGGTAGCAAAGACTCTGAAGAAATGTAAGAAGGAGTAGGACATCCCTCCGTAAAAATAGATCTCGCCTTTCCATACCTCTTCAAACGTCCCAGCAAGATCGATACCACAAGGAGGGTGTCACTACGACGCCACACAAATGCATGAAAACTAATACATGCTTGGAGAGTACACTTGTACAGCGTTTCACCTAGCCTTCAGATGGAAATGGAACGACGGAAAAGCTCCACAGAACGCAATCTGATACGGAGTCGGTCTACCGGTCGATCTTGATTGCATTAATTGAGCTACCACAAGTGATATCATAAAAATTGAAAATACCTGTATTTTGTCTCCTTGGGTACAACGTGGTTGTTAAGGCTGTTAGCACCATTTTTTGTGCAGCTATGCAGTCATGATCTTAGAGTCCGTGTGAAAATCATCATGCTGGAGGTTTTGCGGAATCATTTGTGCACGACAAGAGTGCTTTATTAGGTTTTATACAAAGGTGTATGTTTTACTGGTCTCAATGTATGATCATATGATGTGATTTGAGATTCTTGGGGGGCGGGATTCACGAGGACTCTCTAGGAGAGTTCACCCTGCCAACGACCTCTCCGACCTCTTCTATCAACCACCACAAAAAATGAGAAATATGTCCATGTGAAATGTGAAATGTAAAAAGAACAGTGAGATGATTATTAGCTTTTAATTATTTGAAGTTTATTTGAAGGTTTATTGTATATTAAAATTGAAAAAGACAATCAAATTATCGAGCGTCTTCTAATAGGTATGGAAAAGGTGATCAGATTCCGTCCTTTTTTTCTTCCCCCTCTCTCTCCTACTTTGCAGAATGGATGTCCTGGCGTATTATCTGTCTAGGTATGGATTTGATATTGATAGTGCTGAATTTTGATGGCTGTAGACTATATCTGATTTGATAAGATTGAGTGAGACTGAAATGCCCCTTGGAGAATAGAATTATGCCAAAAACGGCGTTTAAACAGGTTTAACCGTTCCGCTGGTCAGAGCGTTCCTTTTGGGGTGAACCCCAATCGATAGGCACTGACTGGCTCGAGACTGGCTGACTGGGTAGTACAAAGTAGAGTAGTACAGAGTAGCACAGAGTAGCACAGAGTAGTACAGAGTAGCTACCATACGGTCCATACCAGAAATACCGGTAGAGACCCTCAAACCTTAACAATGAGTGAACCCTTCTAAATCCATAATATAAGGAGAATCTTTAATATAAACCTTAATTGGTCTCAAACGACATGTACATCACACACCAGAATATTCGATATTATTAGATGTGCTTGTCTTCTTTTTCTGTTTCAGCATCTCGAGTAGAGTAAGTACGATTCGATATGGGATGTTTGAAAAAGTCTTTCGACAATATTGATTGATGGCTTTGATGAGGTACTTGGGGCTAACAAATTGCGAAATCCAACTGACTCTTCCTAGTTGCGTGCGTACGTATGGATGGATGGATGGATGTATGTATGTATGTATGTATGCATGTATGTATGTGTGAATGTATCTCTTCCAAGTTTGTGCATGTACTACCGATGTACCTCTGTCCTCGTGTACTGCGCGTATGTACAAAGTATTGGACATCTACCGTAGCCACTGTACCGTCTGACAGATTGGGAAGACCCTCGCTTGTCCCGCTTGTCCCTCTTGTCTTCGGAGAAATGTGGGAAATTCCGTGTTCTCGTGATAAATGTTAAAAGGAGTACTCCGTCAGGGTGGAAATTGGGGAAAAACCTCCCGACGTCGCTTGACTGATTTTGCGACTTAGTCATGGAATCCGTCGACCAATATGATGATGATAACCACATTAATGATGCGGTTGAGTTTTCCGCCAGAGTTTGAATTGTGGGTAACATGCATGACAGGTAATTTTATATGATTGCGATTGGTGTGAACCCAGGAAAGGTCGGTGGTATCGGCCTCCGCGTTCGCCGACATTGAATAGCTTCCACGCTAAATTCGCCAGAATCATGCAAAGGCCACTCTCTCTAACCATACTTGACGATCGCATTTTTAAAATCTGGAAATGAGAGGAATGATTCATGCTATCAGTTTCGATTTTTCTAGGAGCGATCATGATTCTAGCTGATATATTGGATGATCGACTATGGATACCTCCCTGCTTTCTTCAATCTCTAAACCTTACTTGGCGAGTCCACCTCGCGAGTCGGAATCTCTTGGGATAATGACCGGTGGCGTACGTGGGCTGTGAGCTGCTGCTGCTACTAGTTGTAGGGCGGGGTCATGCATCCTCTCAACTTCAAGTGAAAAGGCTTGGTTCCCCCAACATTTGCAGAAGTCTCCTCATGCACTCTTGAATATTCTATATAACTCTATAACTATCCAACTTGACACCTTCCACATCACATTCGATTGTTGACATAGTAGCACAATCCCTCGACTCAAGTTATACATCACCCCGCCTTACAACTCTTGTGATTAGCAGTCACACATACATCATAGGACAAGAGATCTAGTCCCTGCACACAAGCTTCGCTTTGACCATGAAGATGAATACATTGTCACAAAGATTTTCCCGATTTCGCTCAGATATGATGCAAGACTTGAAGACAAAGCACATTGAAATAGCACCCCCGTCACCTCCATACATCGACGAATTCGAGTATCAAGTCGAAAGTTTTGGTAACGTGCCACAGGCACCACCATCTCCGGCATTATCATTTGAGGAATTATCCCCAAAGAATGACCGTGTTGCCAGAAATGACACATCAAACATTGCCGCAACCACATTTACCTGTTTTGGAGCTCTTCCTACCGAGATCAGACTGTTGATCTGGGGTATGGCATGTAAACAGCAACGGAGGGTCGATGTTGAATTTGATGGAAAGTTGAACCACTTGCATCAATTTGGTCCCCCTCTCTTCAAGTCGAGTACACCTGCACCAGATGTCCTTTACGCATGCAAAGAATCAAGAGAGGAGGCTTTAAAACATTACTCTCTCTGCTTTAGACAGGATATTCACGAATCTGAGAAAAGGCAAGCAAAGATATGGTGCAATTTTGACACCGATATTATACGATTAACCCCTGATGGGTGGGGTCGAAGGGTTCACGATGGCTTTTTAAGACAACTGGCCACGACGAATGGCATTTCTCGCGCATTTAATATCTGCAACTTCAGTAACTACAACCCTGGCTGTTTAGTCCAAGACGAAACCGCAACATTCAGCTGGACCAACATTTTCGACGCCATTGATTCTTATATATATCTTGGCTATGAGTTACAAGACATCGTTTTATACTACGATGCGGAGGATAGACCAGAGCAAGCTGATAGGTCGGAATTTGTGGAGGTAGACTGGACTGCAATGGATCCAGAGTCTCAAAAGACGAAGCTGCTGCAGTGTGTGCAGAGAGATTTATTAAAGAAAATGCCTAGCTACTGTCCACCTTGGGAGCATCGCTCATTTACAGAAACAGAAGATGACTCCGTACCGAGGGGGAACGCAGTGTGGGAACTTCTCCAGTCAAAGGTCAAATTGATGGAGCTTAAAGTCAATCATTAATAGACTATTTTTACGGCCATCTTCAAAAGGGAGGGGTTCACCACTAAGAAAAGATTTTTCGGAACTTGTATTTACTTATGAGAAGTCATGTATCTCCAACAAAACATCTATAGCTATTTAATATTATAACATCTTTTCAACTCCCCCACAAATGTTTATGCTGCCTATCACGTGATATAAATCCAATGACCGATTTGATTGCTTTTTTGTTACAGTCAGATGTATCGTCAGGAGAGATTGCTACGATCTCTTTCATAAGTGGCGATCTCTTCATACCTAGTGCTTATCATATTCTAGCATCTGTACCTGCGTACCTAGATTTGAAGGGTATAAGACACAGCCGCATTACGTCATTCACGACAGGGATCAAGCATTCGAGCTCCCAACTTCTGGAATTTCCAAGGTCCATGTAAGCTTGTGATAACAACTAGGCAAACGGACAACGGGATAGGCACTAAGGAAACGGGCATTTCGATCACATTTGTCGATTACCGTAAGCTCACTTTCTCGCCATCGAGATAGAGGTCAAAGGGCTCGCAAACATGCGACGAGCGACACATCTTTTACCGCGGAATATATCCCAAACGACGTATCGACCGGTCTCGCTTATAGGTCATTTTCGAGATAGAGCCGCATCACAGCTTTTTATCAAACAGAGCCCGTCCTCATGTCTTCGCACATTCACTTCGACGAATATATGGAGAGGAGAGAAGAGTCACACAGAAAAGGCCAAGGAATTGAGTCAAAAGGGATTGGACAAGGAAGAAGATTGGTTCAACAATCAACTCGATAATGCAATCGGTCAGCAGAAGGAAATACAAGCACGAACACCATGGCATAGAGAAGGTGCCGATCAACCACCTGTGAAGAGGAACAGGAGTGCTGGGGCTATGACAAAAGGTTTGATATATTCCTCCTTTTGCTTTTGCGAGAAACTCGTCTAATAGTTATAATGCAGGCAAACTTCTGACTACCCCTTCTCGACTTTTGAAGCTCATTTTACCTTTGACCACGCGGGATAAGAACTCTGATCGTAAAGACATTGAGCCATTGGCTCTTCTCGTCCACCCCCAACAACCTCTCTCCTATTTGGAACGACTTATACAATCCGAACTGCCCATGATAACTGCGAAAGATGGACATACTGAAAAAGTACCCGAAGTGTATTTCCGTGCTGAAGATTCCGCACAAGGTGAGATTAAAGCAGATTCTAGAAGAGATGACGTGGACGGAGAAGCAGAAGAGGGAACAGACGAACAGATGGTCGATGGAAAGATTATGAAACTTGGGAAAATCAACAGTTCGAAAGACAAAAATATATCTGGCGGAGAGAAAAAACAAATACAAAGTGAATTAAGGGGAGGACCTGGCGAGGGAGGTGTAGAAAGTTATTCGGGACGTGGACGGGAACAATCTTCTGAAGGAGAAGTAAAATTTGTTCGCTGGTCTTCATCGACTGAAATCGGAGATTTCATACGTGATGCTGCGCGGGGCAAGGAATTCGCAGTTGAAATAGAAGGAGCATCTCATGAAATCCGAGTTGGCGTGCCGTCTTTCAATGATCGAACTCATTACCTCCGAGTTCGTCTACGCAAAACCAGCAGGAAATTGGCAGATTATGCGAAAGTGAAGAAAGAATGCGATGAACTCGCACACCGAGGAGCGAGACATCTTGCTATGGGTGGTTTTGGTGTGCTTGTGTCGTGGTGGGGTGCTATCTACTACTTTACATTCATGACATCTTATGGATGGGATACCATGGAGCCGGTTACGTATCTCGCAGGTTTATCGACTATTATTCTCGGTTACTTGTGGTTTCTCTACCATAATCGCGAGGTATCTTATAGGGCTGCGCTTAATTTGACGGTCTCGAGACGACAAAGTGCGTTGTATCAAGCGAAAGGATTTGACTTGCAGAAATGGGAGTCATTGATTGAAGAGGCGAATGCGTTGAGGAAGGAGGTCAAAATAATTGCTGATGAATATGATGTGGAGTGGGATGAGAAGGCTGATGAGGGGAGTGAAGAGGTTCATGATGCGTTGAAGGCTGAGAGAAAGAAGACTAAGAGGAAGAAGGAGGATGAAGGAGAGGAGGATGATGAGGACGAGAAGCATACGATGAAGGGGAAAGATGATTAAAGGTGTGTATACTGATAGACAAGACACGGATGGTAATATTTTGGTTTGCATAGGGATGGCGCATAGCGTGTTGAGAAGATTTGAATTTATACCATAGCATAGCGTTTAGAAGCAATAGACAGAAACGGCCTACGAATATAAATCTTACATATTGAATTATTACAGCACTCCTTCTACTTCCCATCCCGTCCAACAGTGCACCTCACACAAGAGCCTCAAATTCCAAGCCCAACCCCGAAAGACTCCCTCATGCACATACATATAAATGTCATATAAGCTCCGCAAACCCAAGCATCACTTCCGCGAGGAAAACTCCGCCTCAGCTACAAATTCATACCTACTAGGTAGATACAAACCGCGTCACCAACAATATAATTCTTCTGGCATGCAAATATGACCGACTAGCCAGTTGGGGAGTGGTATCAAGCGGTTGATTTAATCATGCGTTTTAAGTGTAAGGAGAAAAGAAAAGAAAAGTTTGGGAAGAGGAACGCGAGGATTTGATATGGTGTGGAAAATTTTGGGCTGGTCTGTGCGTGGACTAGTGGCTGGATGGCAGGGTGGGATAGGGCTAGTAGATGGGTGACTAAGCGGGGGGTTATTAGGGAAGAAATTTTTTGGGATGGGGATAATTTTTCTTTTGTGCACATACAACAATGGTATTGAGGATGAGGATAGGATTTTTCTTCGTCTCTTTTTTGGAGATGAGGATTTGAGAGTCTTAGTTCGATGATGGTATGAGGAAGGTGAGGAAGGAATTGAATGATATTATTTGTGTATCATTCATAGCTTTCCTCTCCCCTTCAACTATTATTACTCCATCCTGCGCCAGATATCCCACTTCATCCAGGTTTGCACCTTCTTTTCCTTTCTCTTCCTTTCAATCCCCCTCCGATTCTCTCTTGCCTGCAAGAAAATCTGCACAAACAAACATACAAAACCACATATTGCCTACCTCCTGATCGTCTTCGTGGACTTGAGGTCACTTATTTTAAATATCGTTCGTGGGATATAGAACCAACGGCCTAGACAGCCAGTCCATTCCACCCTGTTGGCGTAGAATAGTGCGCTAGGAGGACTAATCGTGACAAACATTCTTGTCTCTATTTTCGTTTTTCTTTTTTCTCGTGGGGAGATGGAGGGGTAGGGGGGAAGGAAGGAAGGAATTGGCAGAGAACATAGTGTATGCAATATAATATATTTTTCACCTGTATTTAGATTTTCCTTCATGATCAGTGCTGTGCTTGTCTTTGTGTGTGAAGATCTGATGTGTCGATTGTTCATTCTAATTGTCTTGAGTTTACAGATTCTGTGTAGATTTGAGATTCTTGTGTGTTCAATGTATGTTTGAGAGTGCCTTCAATCAATATATTGTCGGCTTGAAAGTTTCAATTGAATTTCTGATTACTTTTTGCTGGGAAGGAAAGTGAGACAACACGGAACAGAGAACAGTCACCCTCAACACCCAACTTGTAACTTATGTTTTATTTCGAAACATATAATTCCTGCTGCCGATAGTGTGTATCACCGCGACAGATCTAGACCCCAAACGCCAGCCATTATGAATTGGTTGTACACCCATTATTCCTCTTTATCCATGTCCTCATCCATATCTCCACCAGTGCCAAATAGATCATTCATGTCACCCGCACCCTCCTCATCGCCCTCAAGATTATCCTCCTCTGTACCAGCTATGATACCTTCCATACTCTCTCCAATTGGCCCCTCTTCCTCCTCCTCCTCTTCATCATCCTCCACCCATTCATCTTTCAAACCCCAAGGCACACCCGTGAGAACAAATCTCTCAGCCGGCAATCTCACACCCCATTCATTCTGTAAAACTCTTGGCAGCGCAATTTTATTCCTCGCCTGTGCCGTCTCTAATAAAAACTCCTTGCTCAATCCACCACCATTGCCTGAACCAAATTGATACTGCAACCGGCTCTGAATAGCTAACTGCACCGCGTTTGCGCTAACCTGTCCATCTGCATCTCTGAATCCTCCCCCGGGCGGCGCATCGCGCGCGCGCATCTGTTGTGATACGTAGGCGTCGGAAGAGAGATGTAACGCATCGGAGAGAATGGAAGAGGAGTGACGATATGCGAAATCGAGCAGTTGCAGCGGAACGCGTTCTTGGTATGCGGATACGCCGAGAGAGGAGAGAAGCATGTGGATGAGTCGAGCGTCGCGCGGGCGTTTTGATAATCCGTTGTCTTGGAGGGAGGTGAGGGGGACGCTGGGGTTGGGCGCGGGCGATGAGCTCGTGGCCGCGGACGCGGATGGGATGGGTTGGGAGAGGGGCGCAGAGCTGGTTTGTGTTGGGGGTGATGGGGAGGGGTGCCCGTTTTGGCCGTTTGTTTGAGGCTGGGAGTCGCCGTTTATGTCGGCCATGATGGAGATGGAATAAGTTTCTTGCGCTCTAGATTATGTGTTTTGTGAATGAATCTTTCTTTGATTTCGTCGCAAATGTGAGTTGATTGAATTGTTGGTCGCGTGAGGTTTTGTCGTTGAGATTAACTTTAAAGGCGTATCTGACTTGGAAATTATTTAATGTTGAGCATCGCAGTTGAATAAAAAGCTGTCGAACAATCTCGAATTTTATATTGCAATGTGAATATATTCACGCCGGGGAGCTCAAATATCTGTGACGCCAATGGGCAATGAATGCAGCTGCATAACCCCGATACAGCACAGACCGCACCTTAAATTTATTTTCGTGGTATCATTCACTCGATTGATTGCCCCTCCATTACATAACCAGTTATTTGTCGGATCGAACTTTTTCTTTCTGATTGTTGACTCACTTCTCTCCAAACTTCATTGGAATTCTCATTGAATTTCAAGATATTGCTATCGTTATTCAAGATGGATACTACAACTTCACTTCCTTTTCTTCCTAGTGTTGACCTTGGGAATGGTCCTGCAGAATCAAAAGTAGGACTTACAAGAGACCAATTATCTTATCTGGGGTGCGTTTACTTTACAGCGAACAATGACACCATCGATATTCTCCTTGGATTCTTGCAGAGACACGTTGGCATTGAGACTTATGTCGATGTATCTACCATTGAATCTATAGACGACATTGTCACGATTCTAGATGCTGGAGCTCGCACAGTATTTGTGAAGCCATCACAGCTCTCACACTTGGAAAAGCATACAGACCGTGTTCTTCCAATCATACCACAGCCGCAGACAGACGTCGAATTTCCCAATGGAGGATTACTTGCTTTTGTGGACGAAGCCTATACTCGATCTCTGCTGGAAGAATTCAAGACCAAGAAAGTGTCTCCGATCTTCCTTCTACCAACACCCGAGAGCGATTTCGAATCACTTGCTAAAGTTGCCAAAGAATTTTCTGCCATTCCTATCATACCTGCGACGCACCTCAGCATCGAAGCGGCTGGAGAAGGCCAAGTCTCTCTTCCAAAATTGGTTGCGGATTCATGGACTTCAGATAGAGCCGACAAATTGGTTCCTACCGTGGTTACAGATGAGAGAGGAGTAGCTTTGGGACTTGTATACAGCAGCGAGGAGAGCTTAAAAGAGTCATTGAAAACCGGAACTGGAGTATACCAGAGCAGGAAGCGTGGGTTGTGGTACAAAGGGGCAACATCTGGAGATACACAAAAACTCATCAGAGTGTCTTTGGATTGCGATCAGGACTGCTTGAAATTTGTAGTCAAGCAACAAGGACGGGGATTCTGCCACCTACCACAATCGACTTGTTTCGGTGAATATAAGGGAATTTCTAAGCTTGAGAAGACTCTTGTTTCAAGGAAGGCTTCGGCACCTGAGGGGTCCTATACCGCACGCCTCTTCTCGGATGAAAAGTTATTGCGTGCCAAGATTATGGAAGAGGCAGAGGAGCTTTGTGATGCCAAGGAAAAGAAAGATATTGCTTTCGAGGCAGCAGATCTTATCTACTTTGCTTTGACAAAAGCAGTTTCTGCTGGAGTTAGCCTTGCAGACATTGAACGTAACCTTGATGCCAAGAGTGTTAAGGTTAAGCGAAGACAAGGGGATGCTAAGGGGCAATGGGCCGCAAAGGAAGGAATCACCAATGCATCCACAGCCAAGATCGAAAGCGTTAAGGAGGCCGTCAAGGAAGCTGCTTCTGTACCAAAATCTGCGGAGGACAAGGCAGGTCTCAAGAATGGACGCATCACTATGAAGCGATACAATGCTGCAACGACATCAGAAACAGATCTTAAGGACATTTTGCAAAGACCCTCCCAAAAGTCTACTGACATGATTATGGGCATTGTGAACCCGATTATCAAGGAAGTACGAGAGGGAGGTGACAAGGCATTGCTTGGATACACCCACAAGTTCGAAAAGGCAACTTCACTTACTTCTCCTGTTCTCAAAGCTCCTTTCCCACAATCACTCATGGAACTTCCAGCAGAGACTATCGAGGCTATTGATATTTCCTTTGAGAACATTCGTAAATTCCACGCAGCACAAAAAGAGGACCCATTACAGGTTGAGACAATGCCAGGTATTGTTTGCAGCAGATTCTCAAGACCCATTGAGCGTGTAGGATTGTACATTCCAGGAGGTACTGCTGTACTTCCAAGTACGGCTCTTATGCTCGGTGTTCCAGCTATGGTCGCTGGCTGTAAGAAGATTGTACTAGCATCGCCTCCTCGATCGGATGGTAGAATTACTCCTGAGATCGTTTATGTTGCCCACAAAGTTGGTGCTGAGAGTATTGTCCTGGCTGGTGGTGCTCAAGCCGTTGCTGCTATGGCCTACGGTACTGAAAGTGTCACAAAGGTCGACAAAATTCTTGGTCCAGGTAATCAATTCGTTACTGCAGCAAAGATGTACGTTAGCAACGACACCAATGCTGGTGTAAGTATCGATATGCCAGCTGGCCCATCTGAGGTACTCGTCATTGCAGACAAGGAAGCGAACCCTGCATTTGTTGCATCGGACTTATTGTCCCAAGCAGAGCATGGCGTTGATAGTCAGGTCATTCTAATTGCTATCGATCTTTCCGAGAAAGAATTGCAAGCCATTGAAGACGAACTTCACGCGCAAGCTATGGCTCTACCAAGAGTCGATATTGTTCGTGGTGCAATTGAGCACTCGATAACTCTTGTTGTCAAGGACATTGAGGAGGCAATGAGACTCAGCAATGAATATGCTCCAGAGCATCTAATCTTGCAAGTCAAGGATGCCGCAGGTGTAGTAGAACTAGTTGAAAATGCCGGTAGTGTTTTCATTGGTGAATGGACACCAGAGAGTGTTGGTGACTATTCTGCTGGTGTCAACCACTCTTTACGTAAGTTTTTCACTCACATAGTTGTATGAGTGTGCTAATAATTGAAATAGCTACATATGGATTTGCTAAGCAATATTCTGGTGTCAACCTTGGGTCATACCTGAAGCACATCACTAGTTCACAACTGACAGCTCAGGGATTGAGAAATGTTGGTGGTGCTGTGATGCAATTAGCGAAGGTCGAAGAATTGGAAGCTCATAGAAGAGCTGTTGGACTAAGGCTGAAGTATATGGATGAAAATAATCTATGATGATTTGTATTTAGCGGGTGAATGAATTTAAAAGTTTCTTATTACTTTCTCGCTTTGCTAGCTAGGTTATTAATAATATAACTCTCGCGGGCAATTCATTACCGTACATGGTTTTTGCTACGGCAATTCACTACCTTAGATATTCTTCCATTACCTATCGATTCCTTTTGAAAACTCACAGCAACACATATCCATCTCATAAGTGTTCATATTCATTCTGACTCGAAACCACATCATAACAATCATCAAAATCAATCAAAATGGTCCAGAAACGCACTATTGAGGTTGTGATACCACAAATGTCGAGTCAAAGCATTAACTCAACCACAAAGTCAAAGGAAGTGGTATCGAAGACCATCCCAGCCATTTTCCTGGACACGTTTGACAAAGAGGGAGATTTATGTAGTTCTAATCGTCCACGCTGTACGGATGACGCATTGCAGAGCAAGTTGGATAATGGCAAAATGTCTTCGATTTCTAGCTTGCTGGGACATTTCTTTTCCGGGGCCCGAGAAGAGGAAAAGGAAAAGGAAGATGCAGAGGTAGTCCGTGGTACCAGTCGTCCACATCTCACCAACGATCAGTTATTAAACTGCGGTGGAGATAATCACCAAGCATCAGCCACTTCTCGCGATAGAAGAGAAGAGGAGATCAAACGAGAGGTTGAGAATACGTATGGAACTAATCTTCCACGTCGATCAGATGTCCAAGTGAGATTCGAGTTGGATAACCATAAGACTTCGACAATCGAGCCCGTATCCATTGAAACGACTCCGCAGATGACTCCCACTTCTTCAATAGGCGATGATATGGAGGGAAATCTCATTGATCTCTACGATGATGATGATGATACCCCTCTCCGCCATACAGGCGAGGAATTCCTCTCTGACGAATTCGAGCCCCATCCACATCCCGCACCCAAACCATTCATCATCTCACAAAATCCGCACACACAAACAAAAACCCCCGCTACATCTCAGCCAAACCATCGCGCTCATCCCACAAACATCATATTCACATCTCCACACGTAATCCCCAAGCACGAAATCTTCCTGCATACACTCCCACCCCACCATGCATCGGTCCCACAGATCCGGATCTGGATCGCAAGCTGGTTTTCCGGTCGGGAGATCGCGTTTGTCGTTCCGTGGGAGGACGAGGATGTTATTCTGCAGCGCTATATCGATTGTATTTCTTGGAGTGGCGATGATATACATCATGGTAGTTGTGGCAGTTTGGAGAATGATATGAGAGGATGGATGTTAGGGGCGTATGCGAGACCGATTGCGAGGGATATTGAGAGGGCGAGGAATATGGAAAGGGAGAGGAAGTGGGAGGTGGCTGTGGGGAGATTTGCGGATTTTCTTTACGGTGCTGTGGTTATGGGGGTGGTGGGACTGGTTTTGATGGTTTTGGTGCCTTGTCCTTGTCGGAGGTATTGATTTTTTTTTGCTTCGTCGTGGACTTATGGAATCCATAGCCTGGACACTAAGCATTTTAGAATCTGCTCAAGATATCGGTTATTGAGCGATACGAATATTGAAAATATTAAGGGGTCTGGAAGGGCTGTATCTAAAGAGAATAATAGACAGGTGTTTCTGTCAATTTAGTTTGTGCCTCACAAGTGCATTGTGCTTTTCATCCATTCAAAAGGAGAAAACATTTTTGCAATGTCAAATTTGGTAATGTATTTGGTCGAAGTATATGTATGTGTATGAAAATATGCTTGACATGTAAACATGTCATCTTATTCAGAGATCGGAAGTAAAAAAAAGTTTTTAGAAACGCCTCCTGATGCCAACAACTATCTACACAGGCCATAAAAAATTTATTGTATTGTATCGTCAATCATAACCAAACGAATCTTTTTAGCCAGCTTATTACAAGTAGCAAATCATTAAACCCCACTTGAGCCCTATTAAAGCCCTGAGATATCGCATTTTTAAAAGACAGGTGGGAAAGAAACGATGCCCGCTAGACGCCATCCAGCCCTAGAAATAACAGTACATAGAAACTGTGCTACTGTTTATTAAATATATTCGCAGTCTACGAATAGAACTGGCTCTTTTGGAAACTTTCCACTCCAATGTCCCCTGCTTTTCCCGCTACTGCAGGAGGGGCCGCCAGTACCTTTACTTGATTGGCATTGGCGATACTTGAGCTAGTCATGGTACTAGTTCGACTCCCACTTTGACTTGCACTCTTGATTTCGGCGATAGGTTGACCGGGTCGCCTTGCTACTTCTAGGTATACACCAGGAAGGTATCCCATGCGACCATCGCGAGCACGACATCGCCACCATTCTGATGGATTGCCCATGGGATCACTCTTGCTAATCACTGCCACTAAATCTCCTTTCTTGACTTCCAGATCTACACCTTGAACTGCTGCACCGGATTCGGGGGTAAAGTCGTATAAGACGCGGCAGAAATCGAGTTTGGAAGGGTCGAGTGGTGCGGGGACAGGCTGACCATCAGGGCCCATCAGTTGACCTGATGCAAGTAGTCTTTTTTGCTCCTCTTCTTGTGAGGCGGCGAGAGCTTTGATCATCTTACCCATGAGGTATGGGAGACCAAATGCAGCTGCTATGAAAAAAAGGAAGGGCTTTTTGGATGGACGAGGTGGTGAACTACCGTCTGGCAGTATTTTGCGGCCTTCGAAAGAGGCGAATGCGGAAGGTGTTAAGGAGGTGGCATCTACAGGCATGGGTCGACCTGTGATCTTTGCAAAGAGAGTGCGTATCCAGCGCATCATGGTAAATATTCCTAGGATGGATCCCAGACTATTGCGCAAGTTTCCGAGCTGCTCAGCAACAGATACCATTGCTTTTTAATTGTCAGTAAAGAACGTTGTGAAGAATGTTTTCATGGGAGTTCGCCTACCAAAAAAACTAGAGTGTGTAGCCATATATGTGCTCTCAAGCATCTGAGCAAATCCTCCAAATGCACCAACTACACTTTCAATGATTTGGAAAGTAGCTTGTGTGCTCTGCGTGAAGCCTTGCGTTAAGCTGTTGGGATCATTTGGTCCCATCCCTCCCATATTTCCATACATCCCGCCCATGCCTCCACCGTACATAGATCCATAGCCTCCCATACCACCATAACCATAACCTCCCATACCCCCCATTCCTCCCATTCTTGAATAGGGTGATGAGTAAGATCCCATACCTCCCATACCTCCCATACCATATGGCGAAGCTCCTACTGCTCCCATCCTATTTGCGCCGTATGGTGAGTATGCGGATGCGTTTTGATTAACGGTGTTCGTAAGAGTAGATGGTCGTTCGGGTATGGCTGGTGCGCCCGAGGTACTAGCAGATGATAAGACCGATGGCCCAGCAGAACTTCCCGAGGTAGCAGCAGTAGTTGAAGTCATGGCTAGGCGAAGAAGATCAAACGTTAGCAGGGATTAAATAAGAGACAAATGCTATCTTATAGATACTAACCAGGGCTTGGAAGCGCAGTGCTAACTGCAGCGCCACCTCGTTCCCAAGGTTTCGGCGGTGAGGCCATGATAAATTATTCGACACAAACAATGTCGTGCAGACTGCGCCGATGTATCTACACAGACGGTGGAAGTCTTATGGCAGTGAAAGGGATGAGTTTGGGTCGCAAAGTTGACGGATTTGATAGATGAGATTAAATGATTTCTAATGAGATCCAAGCTCGTGATGGCCGATGAATAAAGAAGGCTAAGCCTGTGATAGTAGAATTTTGCGGGGGGTGTTTGAATTGGATTGGCTAGAAGTATCTGTTCGGTAGGTATGTTTTGATTGAAAGCAGATTTGTAAGTGAAATTAGATAGAATGAAGAAATTGATGATCGATTATACCTCCAAAAGGGGCGATTTTTGCAGAATTATTATACTCGTACAGTCAAGGTAAATAGGAATAGAGTTGGATGAAGAAAGGAAGAGTTAAGAATCGAATTGAATTGAATTGATTGATTGTTTGAATTCCATACGAGTATGGAGGTTGGGAATGAACTTCATCAAAGACGCCCGACGCTCGTGCCCGAAATTCGCTTCTGGGCTAATGATAGACCTCGGTATTTCGGTCAAGGGAGTTTGAGTCAGTCTATCTACAGTATCTATCCACTTACATGCTAGCTAGTTACCTAGATCCTTTTATATCTTTTCATTACCTAGGTACGAGTACACTCGAGATAGATATGGCTGACATATGATATTCCAATAATGTTGTAGGTAGATGATTACATTTACAAAGTACAACCTGGGTGCTGGTAACGTAGAGCACATATCATCACGTTCACGTTGTCTACAAGTAACGAAAAATCTAGGTAAAATTGATAGAATTCAAATAATATCAATCGCGTTCACATCTGCCAACTTCGAAAGTCTTCCTCCTAAGCTAATAACTATATGAAGAATTTATAAGCTATCAAGTCTTTGAAGACTTTACTTCAATTCAGCAAAGGCTGGATTCTCGGCGATGAACTCCTTCCATGTTGTCAATTTGTCCACCAAGATCTAAATGGGGTATTAGTATGAATATCCAAAAAAGATGCCTTTAGAATAACTTACAGAGTGGCTTTCGTCCAAAGAATCACCTCCATAATATCCAAACTCGTTCAACAATCTCATATTCTGCAACAACTCCTCTTGAGCGTCGTCACTCATACCAAAACTCTTGAGGATGTTCTTGTAGACTTCATGGGGAAGCTCAACATTGTCGGCTCCTTCGCTAGCGGCAGGATACTGTTCCGTGAATTCCTTCAAAATCTCGGTCAAGGTGTAATACTTGGTGGCACCGTAAATGCGCTTTCCAAGAACCTTTTCTCTATTGAGAAGGATACCTTTGACGAATTTACCAGTGTCCTCAGCTGTAACACATTAGTAAGAAATTCTTACAAATTCGGGTAGCAGCAGTACTCACCAGCAGCAAGAAGTGGGACAGAAGCTGAAGCTGGAATTGGGAAAGCAAGCTTCCATTTGTTGTCAGGTGGTAATTTTTGCAACATTTGGCCAGGAATATTGGACATGTAAAATCCGGCCAAATAGAAAGTCGCTGGGATCCCGATCTTTCTGACATATTCCTCGATATGGGCCTTGGAGTCAAAATGCGTGACCTTGGGAAGGGCTCCTTTGGAGACTGTGAGAAACTGGTCAGTTTGAAGTCCTCATTACAGGTTGGAGCAACGAAAGTCATATGAGAGCTTTGAAATGCCCAAATAAAGATGAACGGGGTAAGATATTAGATTTCTCGAGACACATAAAACAATCAAAGTACAAACAAGACAGTAATGGAAACATGGAATTTGAGCTGTAGAAGAAAAGAGTAACGGGTAGAAGGACTTACGCTTCGTAATGTCCAACAAGGAACTCCAAATGAAGTGCTGAACACCAGCTTCCTATAAGCAGATAAAATTAGATTCGGGTTCTCTCACTCTAATGTGTACAATGACCAAGGATCTCATACCTTTGCAGCATCTGCAATTGCAATTCCTTGCTTCTTCTCTACGTCGGCACTTTGGCTCTCCCAAAAGTTGGTAACGGCAAAGACAGCATATGCTCCCTTCAATGCAGCTTTGAGAGACTTGGCATCATTCAAGTCTGCCTATAGATATTTGTTAATTCTGAACAAAGCGATGTAGAAGCTATTATGGAACTTACAGCAAATGTCTCAGCACCGAGAGCCTCGATCTTCTTTGCAGCAGGCTTGGTTACATCTCTGGTGATGCCTCGAACTGCCCAGCTCTCCTTCAATTTAGGATCAGAGAGAATGCTTTGAACAACTGAGCCACCTTGTGCTCCTGTAGCTCCGAAGACGACGAGCAACTTCTTATCACTGGTAGACATATTGATTGTTGGTTTTGATTTTGTTGATTTGGGAAAATCGATGGTGTTGTTAGTTGAAAGAGGGGTAAAAGTAGTGGCACAAAGGCTGCAGGTAAGATTTCAAGAGGTGAAGATTGGATTGAGTCAAAGATATCTGAATCTGGAAATGGAATGTGATCTTCCGTTCCTTCTCACCTGGAGGTACTTATAGGAAAATTCGAGCATGCATTTACTCCAATCGTGCTGCTCCAAGCTCGCTCTGCGGCTTAGATTTCGACTGCGGGTAATGACGAATGTGAATGACCTACCTGTCACCCCGCGAATGGCTTACCAAAATCTTAGCTAGCCAACTAGTAGAGTAGCTAGTAGTAGAACGTTAATGGAGATGGAGTTAACTCTTTGACGCTCTTGACAATCCCGAGCCGAGAGGGATGAATTGGCACAAGGTAAAGAAAGGTAAAGAAAGGTAAAGCTGCTTTCTAAAGTCAAAGCCAATCTTGTTTCAATGTTACCAATCTGTTGTAGCATCTCGCTCTTTCGCGTTTATGCAAAGAGAACGAAGTGTGTGTTGATTAGGTAAGGTGAAGGTTAAATATTAATTGATTATCAAGCTTCCAATGTGCCAAGCTTCAATTGCAATTTATTCTTCGTCTTCGTCTTCGTCTTCTTCTTCTTCTTCTTCTTCTTCTCCAGCATTAAACTTTTCTTCTCAATCATATCCCTATCTTACCAACACAACCTCCTTCTAATGTTGGCGGAGTGCTTCAACTTGATTGATAACTCAAAAAAAAAAAGTATATAGACGATGCCAAGCAAATGCGTTTGAATTCTTCATATTGATGGAGACCAAATGAAAGTTCAGGGCCAAGCTTATGCTCTGACCTACTTTACATTTTCGGCCCCTATCGACTCTCATCAATTCCCCTCGAGAGACTGAATAAGGGTAATGCGTCGACGAATGAAACCAATCTGGAAAAGCAGCACATCGCCACGTGTGGGACTTGACTTACATTACCAAGTCCAACTTTCTCCAAGTTCCTTTGACGGCCGCTTGTCAATTACATTACTCTTACTCTATTGATGCCAAAGCTAACCATGCGATGGACCAACAACGCGGTTCTTGCAAACCTACTCAATTGATTTCTTGTGGTTCCACGTGTGTACAGTATCTTACTTAATCACTCAGATACATCGGATTTGCCTTAGAATCCGCCTTACCTCTTTAGAAGCAAGTGCTTGTGGTCCTAATGTAAGAGTATCAGCATTATCACCAGTCTGGGGCAGTACGATAAGGTAGCAAGCGCTTAAAATGCACCAATGAGCTCGTTCATGTAGTAACCTTCAAGCATCGAATTTTTCAGAACCAAACTGTCGGTTTTCATCCCCACCATCTTCAATAATTCTTTGGCCAGCAGTGTGTCTCACAGTGCAATTAAAGTTGAGTGCAAGCAAAATAAATATAGATATGGCCGGATTGAGGGTCCTGTCGCCCCTAGCGATGAACGCTGTAAGGGGGCCAAAGATTGTCAAAATCTATTGGCTATACACGCTTCGAACTCAAACGCTACCCTGTATTTTCGCGGGTCTGCGTCTAATAACCATGAGTTTATGTGATGATGGTGCAAGTTTCTCAATGAGTCTTGGGGTCGATTCGACGAGGAAGAGCTTCATAAAAAGAAGTTGTTCCCGTATTCGTCGCACAAAGCTTTTCCTGTTCAATTGTTTGCTTTCATTCCATAATATCATCATCGGCAGGTACTTCATAAGAAGCTATCTGTAACTTTATTTCTACAAGCGAAATAAATCACGCGAATCGTAGGGGAACTAAAGCCATCATGACAACTGGAAATACTCTTTCTGGATCTCCTACTTCACCAACAGCACCATGGGTTCAGCAGTCAGGTAGAGCTGGTACACCAACTAGTGTTTATTCAAATACCAATTCCCCTACATTAGGAGCCCCATCTTCCCCGACAATATCAACATCTTCCAGTCCGCAAGTAGTTACACCCCCTAGGAGTACTAGCCCAACGATATCTCCCATATCATCAAATAGTTCCTCACATTCCAGCCTCCCTAGCTCTCAAAACCAAACGATACCACCTAAGACTCCAAATTCCGTTCTTTCGAAATGGGGAATTGGATGGGAGACGCCAACAATAATTATATCCTGTTATCTACTCGGTATGTTTCTCTACAGAATTAGATAATTCGTATTCTGATCATTCTCATCTGTAGCTCTCGCAACCGCCCTCCTTCACTTGTTTTTATTCATCTACATCTCGGGTAAAGCAGCCGACGGAAAAGACAGAGTTGCTCCTCAGACGTATATCTCCACGGCGTCTAACATTTTAGCCAATGCTTTCTCATTCTTTCTTAAGACGGCCTTGGCCACATCTTTTGTTCAGTATCTATGGCGTCTTCTGCGCGCTCAAAGCATGAAGATCTCCACAATCGATACTCTTTTCGGGTTAAAGTCCAATCCTTTTCAGATATGTACAGGGGCTGCTATTCGTGCTGCTCCTGTTCTGTGTGTGTTGTCCATAATGATGGCTAGTATGACGGTTGCAGTCAGTTTCCCTCCTGGTGCTATCAATGTCGTTACAATACAAAGGACATCCTATAATTCGGTAGTCGTTCCAACATTCAATGCATCATTTGTGAGTTTTCATCGAGACCTGCATATCCATCGAACATATTCGGCTAATTACAATCTACTAGATGGGCAATGGTTCTGGCTTAGCCGCTAACCAATATGCTTTGGCTGTGTTATCACCGATATCTGAGAGTGCAGATGGATCTGTATCTGGATTTACTTCTAGGTAAGACTTTCTCAAACTCTGCTTTAGTAATCAACCTCTAAAAGAAATTTCTAGCGGTTTATTAACGGGAAAACACTCCAATTTGCTTCCCCGCCTCGCTTTCCAAACAATGATCACAGGACAAGCATTTGATCAGCCTTCACCCTGTGGCATCAATTGTTCCTTTGTGATAGAATTCGAGGGCCCAACACTTGACTGCAACTCATCCAGCACCAATATTACATCCAGTGTCACTTCCAACTCGACGACCTTATTTCCAGAATTTACAATCTACTCAGGAAACTGGTCTGATCTCACACTTGCTACGCCTGCACTTCGACAGAAACTTTACAACGGAACCTATACGAATGCACATTGGCAAAGCAGCACACTGTCCCTGTTAGATACAGAAGTAAACACCGTTGATGCCAATTCCATCAATGAAACCTCGACCTTGAACACATCCATGATACAAGACAATCTCTATTGTACCCCTGGCCGCGCACTCTACACCGTAAATAACACCTACATCTCCAATATTCTCACACGCAACGTCACCACCACCTTTATTTCGCCGCTAACAAATCTGGTGCTACGCACCCACGACAATTCCGTCATCGTGCCTGGTTTCACAAATGTCTCTGGAATTACTAGCGGATACGATTTTGGCAGCAACCCCGCAAATTGGAGCGCTGAAGCTCTGGCCTATTATCGCGACTTGAATATGATGACGATTTTGGATACCATGTTTTACTACCTCGCTGGAGAATTCACAGCGTTGCCGGCTGTTCTCCTGGATACTGATGAGGAAAGGGCGGTAGGTGCTATTGATGCCACGGGATGGGGGGAAGATTCGCCAGGATTTGGGGATGCCGACAATTGGAGTTCTGGAGGTATGTTTCGGCCCAATGATTAATCCTTGTCCTCTCCTAATCCCATCCCCAAACTTAAACGCTAACTGATGCCTCCCCAGCTCTCAACGGCACAATCATCTCCCGCACTCCTCTAAATACAGCTTTTACACACTACACCACCAACTCCTCCGCAAACCCCTCCTTCGTCATCACACAAGACGCACTCAACGCCCTCCTTCAAAACATCACTCTCAGCGCCTCCCTCTCTTACTCCCTCTGGTCCACCCCCACCAACACCAGCATGCTCAGTCTCCACAATATCTACTCCTTCTCGCAACCCCTCAACCTCCTCCTCCCCTATTTTCTCTCTCTACTCCTCTCCCTTCCCTTCCTCATCCTCGGTCTCTGGGCCCTCGTTCAAAATGGTGTCTCAGCCCAAGACGCAAACTTCACACAACTCCTCTGCACCACTTCCTCCCTATCCGCACCACCCCCGACACCCGGATTATCAAATAGAATCTCCAGCATGGCTATCCCATCGCAGCTCCGAACTCTTACCCAAGCGGCCTGTCTGGGAAACACAGAATCACTATCGAAACCTCTCAAGGAGTTGCGCATTCGTTATGGCGAGCTGAAAGATCCGAACGGAAATTCAGGGATGGGAAATAGCATTCCGATGGTGGATATTAGGAGAGCGGGCTTTGGGCTTGAGAATGAGGTGGAGCCGTTGGTGAAGGGGGGAAATTATGGTGTTATGGTTTAATGTTTCTTTCGCTTTTTATCAGGAAGGGGTTGGATGGATGGATTGTATATGATATGATGTAAAATGCAGTAGATGCATTAGAAATTAGAACTTCCCCAGTAGAAATTAATGAGGTAATTAGGATCTGAACTCTAGACTCTGGAGTATAAAGTCTAGATCATTCCACGAATCAAGAATTCACGAATGGGCAAAAAATGGAGAAGGTAGAGAGAAAGCGCCATTCTTCCTGGAATATTGTATATACTCAAGAATCAGAATATGTAATTTATAAATTATCTTCTCAAGTTAATCTAGTCTGGTCTAGTCTATATTTCAATCCAATACGAGAGTTAAAAAGATCCCATCTCATCTCATCCTGAATCTACACAGTATCCTCCATCAAGTCTTGTAAACTGTCGCTGCATCGTTGTGCATCTGAAGCTCAGGTTTTCACATTGCGATTCACGGAATCCATTGGACCAGAGTTTTACAACCGTGAGTAATCAATCCACACCTTTTAACGGTTAGACAGAATGCAGGTAGATAGCTATGACGTCACATAATCATTGTCAGGCACCCGATAAACTCACATCAACCTGAATAGTTGGTGATGCTAGCCGAAGCATGCTAACCCATTGATAGCTCTCCTCAATCTTGAGTCCTTTAGCGTCTCCTTCCATTCAACAATCTCCACTCACCCAACCCCATCCGATCAAACCTCCTCAATATGACATCCTTAAATGACAGACTCAAAAGCCGCTGCGAGTTCCACGCCTTACACAAGAACGCACTAGATGCCGAGCTCGCGGAAACAGGTTCTGACGATTCCAATACATTATGGCAGCAAGTCCGGCTCCTCACTCGAAACATAGCGAGTCGCTACGCGCAAACGGGACGTACACATCCCGTCGCGCTGTACGAGTACGATCTCCGCGAGCTATGGTATATGTGCGTGCAAGGCGCCAGACTGATAGCTGCAGCGCACCCTGCGCAGGATAGATTGGTGAGCCAAGTGCTCCACACAAGAGAAATGGGTGTTCTTTCTCGGAAGAGTGGGGATTCAGAAGAAGAGGAGAAGAGAGATGATCCAGAGTTGGAAATCGCATCTACCTCCGATGGAACCATCTGGAGCGATCTTCCTTTCCTGGTCGAAGAAATCCGAGCAGCGTGGACTCGCTCGCCAAGTATCCCTACCGTCCAGCGCCACAATCTAAGCGCATTCATCGCCCGACTCGCGTCTGTCGGAGTTCGTGATCCCGAGTTATGCCTTGTTGGGCTTTGGATCTTGCGCGATACCCTTGAGGCCCCGCTGCCGTTGACAAACGGAGCCGAAGCTCCCAGCCACGATTCTGAGCAACGTCCAAATACCATCGCGGACCTTCTACCCGCCGCACTAGTGTGGTTTCAGTACTGCGGGCACAAAATCGAAAGCCTCTGCATTCTGAATCAGGATTTCGAATCCGGGCTTTCGGAAACGGGGGAGTTGGCCCAAAAGGCACAGATTATGCCCACTTCGGGATTTAGTGTAGCGAGGTGGATATTTTGGAGGGATAGACTTGAAGAGATTAGTCGTTGTGAGAATGAAGAGGTTGCACCGCTGGCGTTGAAAGCGTGGAAAACGATGAAGTTTTGGGGTGAGAGGATTGAGTCTCGAGATGGCACTAAACAGGATATGGAGTGGTATTATAAGAGAAAGTAGTGATGTATGGTAGAAGACGATATAACTTCTATATTCAGTAGTTTTGTTAAAAATGATTAGAATTAGTAAAAACTTATCTCTATAACTTTTTTAATAGAAATTTATCACTACAACTTTTTATTATGAAAACTTCTCTTTATAAAAATTTATTCTTATATCTTTTTTTAATAA